>JABUQX010024108.1:0-15000 GCA_015478945.1 Trachelipus rathkii
CTCCATATAATTAATTTTAATATCTCTAGAAGGGCACACAGTTTAATAATAATAATATATAGTAATGAATAAGTTAGCGTGACCTATTTATTAAGAGATCCATGCACATTAAATCAGTTATATATTATCGTTTTATGTTAGTAACGGACTCGAAAAAATAATGTACTTTAGAAAAATGTTTTAGTTATTCACCTTTATTCACCTTTATACTTAGGTGGCGACAGCACTCTTAATTTATGACAAATAGGAGATGTATAAAGATATTGTAAACCCACTGTTAAATTCTGTACGTATTTTTGTAGGACATAAATGATTCAAATATATGTGTTGGTCTTAAAAATTATAATAATTTATGATACACTTTTTTACAACTGTTAAGCAGTTACAGTCTTTTAATTTGACTAATTATGATTTGACAAATAACTATTAGTGACCGTACTTAGAAGAGTACAACTGAATACATAGTGTTGTTCAATAATATTTATTGAAGAATAAATAATTTGAAATATTGAAATATTAGGCTTCAAATTGTGTTGACATTATCACATATTTAATTACTTTCTCTCAGGGACTTCTTTACTTGAACTGGCTAACAGCTTAATATATAAAGTAAAACTTATGGAATATTTTAATTACCAGTAAATTGATATGAATCTATTATAGAAAGAAGTTAACTCATGACAATGATTTCAATACATAATATATATACTTTATATTTATTATCGATTTTATGTACGTTAAACTCACTTGAATGATAATAGGTATATTCCTAGAAATATTACAATTTAAAAACCCTACTTTTTATTTAAATTTTATTGCCTGAGAGAGGCAATACAGTCTTAACAATTTGATACATTAGGTTATTATATGTACTGATTTAAGTATTACTAATAGAGAAGATTTCAAACATGTCATTTATATTCATTTTAATGTTAAAGCTTTTTGTAGGGACCATACACAATATGTGTACCATTTATAATAAATTATATTTGGATATTATAATTTAATTGAATAATAATTGAACTTTTCATAGTTATTTATAGATGAGGTACAGTCTTTAATTTAACAACCATGATTTGGCAAGACAGTGATCTACTGAAGAGTACCAACTGAAATGATGGGTCAAAATATTTGTATTGAAAATATGAAAAATAAAACATAACATCATCCATTGTGACTTATAACTTTTTACCTGAGGGACAACAGCTGTTTAATATTAAACATTGAAAATTGTAGCGAGGTGACCTATTGTAAAGATCCAACATATCAGTACATCGCTACGTTTACGTATGTATCTCGAAGTAGGTCTTAAAATGGAGTTAAACCCCTTTAAACTTTATCACCCTGAGGTGGCAACAGTCTTTAATTTGACAAGATGATGTTAGACAGTGACCCTACTGATATGATGATCAACTATGTCTCGATATCTTAAGAAACGCGCACCCCCCGGTTGAGTCAAAATATTTTGGGATTAAATTATGATAGACTTTACATGAGAGGTAACAGTCTTTAATTTATAGCAAACATGTGCAAGACGTGGGACGTACTGAAGAGTACCACTGAAATTATGGGCAAACATTTGAATAAAAATATTGAAATTGGAATATAGCATCAACATTGTGATACCTTTAACTTTTAACCTTAATCACAAAGTCTTTTTAAAATTAATAATCTCATAAATACTTTCACTAAATGTTTTTTTTACTAAATATCATAAGAGAGGTATGGAAAGAGATAACAGGAGAAATCTTGAAAATTGAAGTAAAAACCTTTAAATTTTACACCCGAGGGGCAACAGTCTAATTTGAACAAGGGATGTAAGATAGTAACCCTACTGAAGAAATCAACATGTTGTATATCTTACTGTGTAGGACGCGCAAATGTGTAAAATATTTGGATAAAATAAGTATATTGAATCTTCTTGTACATGAGAGGCAACAGTCTTTTAATTTGACAACAGGAATGTTAGACAATGAACCTTACTTTTGGGTCAAACATTTGAATGAAAATATGCAAATTTGGGAATATTGATCCGATTGTGATCTTATCTTTTTACCTGATTGGCAACAGCTTTTAAGTTAAATATAAAATATCAACATGTCTGTACATCTTACAAATTTCTGTAGAACCCAAATGATTCAATTATTTGGATTAAATATGATAATTGGAGCTTTTTTTAAAGCATGGAGGTAAACGTCTTAAACTTGACATACGATGAATGCAAGACAGTGACCTACTGAAGAGTACGAACTGAATATGGGTCAAACATTTGATAAATATGAAAATTTTTGGAGTAGTAACTTTATTAACATAATTATATTAAACTCTATTTTCTATTTGTTATTATTTATAATAAAGTTGTTATGTATTAAGTAATACATTTATTATTATCTTAAGTCCCTAGTTTAAAATCTTTAGAGATCTTCATAAATTAACTAATTAATGTCGTCGAAAATTCTTCTAATTATAAGCTTGACTTGTTTGCACTTTAATAATCTCAAACCTAATAATATAATTAATAATTAAAGATTAATTTTTTCTTAATGAGTAAGTTATTAGTTTACATTTATACTTAATATTTATCTTAAATTATGATTACTATTATTCTTTTATTAGTTTGCCTATATTTATCGAATATTATTGTTATATTATTCAGTTTCATAATGTTCATTTGAAACTTTTATTACATGAGAAAGGGTAACAGTCTTTTTATATTGGACAAACATGAATTGCTAAATGAACATTAGTGTTTAACCAATAATTAACTGAAGAGGTATGATAAAAACTGAAATATAGGTATTCAAGAAATTATACATTTTATTATATTAGAAATTATTAATTTGGAAAATTTGAATAAAGAAGCTTTATAATATAAATGTACATCTTATTATCTTTTACCATTTAATGAGGTGGTATCAACAGTTTTCAAGATTATTATAACTAGTAATGATTAAAGGCATTTGATGACTATTGATTATGAAGAATCCTAACTTAATATCTTAGAATTATTCTTACATTTACGTACGTAACTGCGAATAAAGGTCTTGAAAATTAGTACGGCTTTTACAAATACTCATTTATATAAACCAGTAGTAGGGGTCGACAGTCTCTATTTGACCAAGGGATGGTAAGATAGTATACACCATCATAGAGAAAGAAGCTTTTTTTACGAATTATATTGATTATATTCATTATACTAATTTATTGAGTAGTGAATACCTTACAAATATGAGTTTAAAATTTATTTGGATTAAAATATGTATAATTGAACTTATTTCATGAGAGTATTTTAACAGTTATCTTTTAAATTTGGAACACGTGATGACCACATAAGAAGTGAAGCTTATAATAACTTGAGATGAGTATAATCTATTATATAACTGTAATTAACATATAAGGTCAAAACATTTTAGAATAATTGAATATTGTAATTTGGATATTTATTAGCATTCAAACATTGTGACTCATATAGACTTTAAGAGCTGAAGAAAATGGCGATAAATATGAGAGTAATTAATAATTTAAAATTAATAAGTGAACAGTGAAGCTTAGATTAGAGATCAACACAATTTATTATTTATCAATACAATCATAAATATTATATTAGTTTATGTACCGTAACTTTACGAAAGTAGGTTTCTGAAATCAAAATAACCCACTTTTACACATTTTATTTTCTGTCTTAGAGTTGATGGAAATCAGTTACTTGAATACTAATATTTGAACTCACAAAGGGTATGAATATCGAAAATAGTTATAACTATATTATTGAATAGATTGAATCAACAATGTCTTGTATATAATCTTTAATTTCACTTGCATTGCAAAACTATTTAAAAATTTATGTGTCAATTAAAATATATTTTAGGAATTTACAAAATTAATGATCTATTATGAGTAATATCTTATTATTTATATATCCATGTGAGCTGATATAAAGTCTTTATTAACTTATAACATTGATTGCAAGAACAGTGATCCTAATTATTATTATTAATATATCTTTCTGATATCAAAAGTTTCAGCTGCAAATTATGTGCCAAGCATTTTGTAATTACTATTATTACTATTTGTAAGTATTTGAATATTATAATAGCAATCATCACATTGTTGAACTTTCTATATATTATTTATGTATTAACTCAGATAATATAGAAGTACAACAGCTTATTTATATAATTATAAACTATTAAATGTTAAGACAGTGAAACAATAATATATTGAAAAAAGATCAACCAATAATATATAGTAATATCCTTTATAATAAGATTAAATATATTAACACACATCAGTCTTCAAACGTTATTTATATTATTGCTCGATAGTTAGGTCTTTTTTAAGATATATTAAGGAGTATATATTAGTTCCCTTTTACCTTATGAAATCATGACAAGTTGAGGAGAATTACAACGTCTTTAATGGTGTTTAGAGCCATAAGGATGTATATTTAGAATTATTTAAAGTAATTAGACCCTACTATATTTATCTTATTGAAGATGAATCATTCCTGTCTTTATTAAATAATGTAATTATTTAACAGAAAATCTTTATTGTAATTATTGGAGATCATATACTAATTTAGAGAATTTGAGCCCCATCTTATTTGTTAGTAATAACTATATGTGGGAAAAACAAGTAAATTGGTAAATGGAAAGGTAATTTGAAAAGGGAGGTTGAGGTGGGTAGTGGTGTGTGGGGTGGGTGGGAGCGCGAGTGGAAGTGAACAGGATGCGGTAATTCACCGTCAGGGCGGTGTGTGGTTGTTCCTCCCCGTTTGTGTGTGGTCTTGCGCGAGACGTAGTGAGAGAGGAGTTGAGGTGTGTCACGTATTAATCATATGCGTGATTGAGTGGCGTAGTCACCTGTATGTGGCAATATCAACTCTGATTTGAGGGACGTTATCACTCTTATGTCTATGTAATAATTGCCTGTTTATATCGTGAGGAAGTGGTTATTTATTGAGGCGTTACTTCTTATGGAGTAGGAGGATGTATGCTGTGTGAGGGATTTATGGGTTTAGAGCTCGCACGTGCACTCCATAGATTTATTCTCGGAGGGACGCCGATGGCCCCGTAGAGTGAGTGGAGTGAGTAGATAACTGCTTTTGTGAGGGGTGCGTCGACTCACTGACTGGCCCGAGCAGATTGATCGATTTTGAGGGAGAGTTTATAGAGGTTCTGCTCACATCATCGGTGTGTAGTCACGATATATGTAGGGCCGCATATTATTCCAGATCATCTGTTTGTGCCTAGCGTGGTTCTTATGTTTGTGGTGTGCCTTGGGGCTGGTGTTGGTGTGTTTGTGTAGCCGTTTTATAGAAAATTAGGAAGTGATTACCATTTATTTATATATTATTATATATATAGATATATATATTTATAGATTTTTACTCTTAGCTTCGGTTAGACGACCGATTTTTCATCAATTATGCGCAATCTATCACCGTCGTATACTTCCGATGAGAGCATATATATATTCATATTCATTGGGACGCAGCTTTATAGGTAGGGAGGAGTTGAGTGGCTAGGTGGAGATAGTATTATGGGTTTACCTTACTATATATGTATATAAGTATATATCATATATAGTGATGTCGTTAGTGGAGGGAGAGGTCGTGTGAGGAGGGGTTTGTTTTGCTTGTTGTTATGAGTTTATTCTTTGGGTTTGTACGTGTATATATATGTGTGGGTGATATTTATATTTAATATATATAAATATATAACTTATGCTTATAGGTTAGGTATGATGATTAGGTAAGTAAGGAGGTATTATATATATATATATAATATAAATAATATATATATATTATATTATATATAATTATATAGTTAGTATATATATATATACTATGTATATATAGGTATGAGGTTAGTCTATATCGATTATTTGAGTGTATATATAGATAGTAGGTAGATAATATATAGTATTATATATAAGCTGTGGGTGGGTGTGAGTATACTGATTTATATATATTTAGTCCTATCACTAGTATATATATATAATATATATATATATATAATAATATATATATATATAGTATTATAATATATTACTATATATAGTATATATAAATAGTACTATATATATATATATATATATAAATAATATATCATTATATATATAGTATAATATATAAATTATAATAGTATATATATATATATTATAATATAAATATATATATATATATATATACTAGTATATAGTAAGTATATGGGAAACACTTCTTGTTAAGA
This sequence comes from Trachelipus rathkii, assembly GCA_015478945.1. Taxonomy (NCBI): domain Eukaryota; kingdom Metazoa; phylum Arthropoda; class Malacostraca; order Isopoda; family Trachelipodidae; genus Trachelipus; species Trachelipus rathkii. Next base: position 6,234 of record JABUQX010024108.1, read on the forward strand.
CAACAGTAACATGCCAAAAATTTGCAAAGCAATGTTCAAATTGCAAGAACACTATTTTGCAACATTTGGGTTTTCAAGCTTGACGTGTCCCAAGGTTAGGTGGTTTTTAAAGGGTCGCGAGACCTGATTTTAGGTCTGGAAGACCTGTTTCGGAGTTTAGGCACCCAAAGGCGAGCCCCCAATGGGCCTTTTTGGTTCTCTTAGAATGGTTTTAAATGAGCGTATGTAGGAGCATTTTTTGATGGTTCCAATGCGATTATTGGGATCGTATAGCCTCGTAAATCCGGATCTTTAAATCGACTTCTACGTGCTCGGTTTGGCATTTAGCATCTGAAAGATGTGATACTCGAAAGAAAGAATAATTACTAAATTTAACGAGTTCGATTAATCGCTGTAAGTTATGGAACCGACTTGGGGCGACTCTACCCTTTTTCGGCAGGAAGGAATAGAGGTATCGCCTTCAAACTTGGTATATATAGGTTTGATTGTGTATGGATAAACTGATCACACGCGAGTTTTTGGTGACCCTAGGTCACCCCTAGAGGGGGTGTGCCCCCTTAGCGTTCAAGGTCAATTCGTCCTGAAAACCATGTAAGGCTAACGTAATTCGGTCTGAACAATTTGGATGTGAGTTAATATGAGTTACGCATCTGCGTCGGAGCGAGATACGTCTCTGCGTCCCTACCGTGTAAGGTGGGTGACCTGCCCCATTTGCTGTGGGGTCATCTAAAAATTAAAAATGATCTTAGAAGACTGAAACTTGGGTAGACAGGGTTGAGGAGGTCGGAGTCGGTAGTCGAGACGGAGACGAGATGGAGTCCGGATCGGAGACGGAGCGATTCGATTCTGGCTTCGGAGTCCAGGGACCTCCCCGGAGGGTCCCTTCCTTGAAAAAAAGAAAGAAGAAATGCATGATATTGCAAACACTTAGGATTCCTTACTAGAAAGGAAGAGAGGTAAGGAGGAAGGAGGAGGAGAAGGAGGAAGGAGGAAGGAAAGAATAGGAATGAGGAAGGATTCAGAATCGTATCGTACCGGTGCTGTGAGCCGGTGCGTTGCCGACCTTTGTTAAATGTTACTATCGTTTAATAATATAATTTCATTACTGTTTACATAACTGCTTCTGTTTCTAGCAAGTAACATATGTCGATATTGCATGCATCTCTACCTCGATCAATCTGTTTGCTAAATTTTGAAAGCCTTCATTTCTATTTTCAAATCTCATTTCTATTTATTATAACGTTTAACTAATATACTGTTTTTTTTCTAAGTTTGAAGCATACAAGACAGTTTCACCTATTTTGTTTTATAAAGTTTTTAATCTATCGTCTCATACTTGTTGTTTCCTCTATCAATTTTTAAATTGTTTGTATTTTATCTTTAATATTTATTTTCTGAAATGTTATTTAGCTAATTAAGTTAATTTTCCTATTTTTGTCTTAGTGTTCAATTTTTTAACCATTTTTTATTTTTATTCACTTTTTTTATATAAGGTTTTATTTTAGATTTATACTTTGTGTTAAAGTGTATTATATAATAAAGGTAGAATTTGACTTCTATATCGTTGTGTTATTGCTAAATCTCTATCTTTTGTTTTTTTTCCTTTTTATTTAAATTTATTTCTAACTATTTTTTTTTAAGTTTATTTTACATTTATACTTTGTGTTTAATTTTTTTAATTTTTGAATTTTTGCCTTTTATGGTTATTTCTTAAAAACTTTTTTTTTGTTGATTAGTTTTTTTATCTTTTCATGTTTAATACGTAAAAAATTGTACGTTTTTACATACCCTATATCAGTAAATCATTAAATCAAGCCACCCACGCTCTACATACACGATTCAGAGTGCTCCATGAACTATTGATGGATTACTCTTTGTTTTATTTCGAGTATGATTTGGATAAACATAAGCTACATCGATAAGTCTTTTACACTGATAATGAATACTATGCAGACGTAACTAAAGTTTCAACCATTAATAAGAAGCTAACATAGCATCACCTATAAAAAATTATAATGAGCAAAGGACAAACCTAAAGCACGCTTAAACCCAAATAAAACTGATAAAACTTAACAAAGTCCCTACACTAACACCAGAAGAAACTAATCATGTGCGCAAAACGTAAGCTCTATTCCTTACTTGTTGACGCATACATCTACCATATTAACGTTAATCGTAATTTACACTGACACAGCAACATTTAGCAAAAATTTAAATCACAACAATGGGTAATTATCATACTGGGATACAAAAAAATTCAGCGAATATAGCTCTAACGAACTAGAGGTTTCGCACACTATCAATAAAGCTAAACATGAAAACTTAAGAAAATAACTGTGCGAAGTCACAAATCTGAACACACCTTAACCGAATAAACTGTATGCATAACACAAGTATCCATACTTGCACAAGTAAGTAACTACATTAACGATCAAAAACGTAACTTATTCAACACTTTTTTCAAGCATGTCCTCTAAACATATCAAAATGCTGATTTTTACCATTAACACAGTAAAATATTAACAAAAGATTTAAGCGTTATCGTGACCTAAAAACTATTGTAATTGGACAAGAAGTAATTGCTTACACACACAACACACGACAGCACACACACACACACACACACACACACAACACACAAACATTTATGCAATAGTAACACCTGAAATATTTTTTAGGCTTATCTCTTTTTAGGCCTCCGCCCCCTTTCAGAAAATATCAACGCGAAATCATGAAAATGGAGTTTAATGCAAAGTTGAAAAGCAGAAATAAAGCAATATTATCTACATTTTTATTATTCAGAATATTTGTTGTACATGGAAAAAACATTAAACATTATACATTAAACTTGTAGATTAAATATATTATAGATAATATTAAATGGAAATTAATGTACCCTTATAACCATATGATGCAGTGCGACATGAATTTTTAATAAAGATTCGCTTGTCGGTTGTGTGCTGTACCATTTTAGTACCAAGCAACAATCACTGACACCTTCCATATTTCCTAGCTGGATAGTATATTAACACACTGTAACATAACACTTCCTCTGTTATCTTCCGTTAATTAGCATTAGGATTCTGTTGACTCTGTCTTATTTCCTTTGCTGAGCTGTTTTTAATGAGGTTAGGTTCATCGTTCTCGTAACATCTATCTTTATGCAATCATTATCAAATTGTATTTTCCTTCCATTGCCTCACTTAACATCAATGGTTTTTGATATCAATTTGTAACAATGCCATCGTGGCCTTTATCTATTTTCAGAGCAATCGATCTAATACGTTTAACTTTAACATTTTTCAAAATTTAATAGTATCCTTGGTAAAGTTATTTACTGAAGGAATCCATTGGAATTGGAAGAAGATATTTTATATCTGATGTAATATGAAACAGCTAAGACTATGGTCCAGACACACAAAGGAGATCGGCGTATGGCCCCATTAACCGTAGTCATGCATTTCATCTGTTAGTTCATCCTAAAAGTTTTCTGTTTCAATAAAACTTCAATCGTTTTCTTCCAAGCGACAAAAATAGCAAGATCTGTATCGCAGTACAAAGCCCTTTGTTTGACTTTGTTAAGTAACTCCGTATAATTTTTTAAGGAATATTAATTACGGAAACGGTGCGATAGGGAGGAATTTTTGTAGCAGTTGACATGCTCGGGCTAAGTGCATTTTGACAAACTGTTACAAACATATTTAGCAGCGCGTATGGAATAGAACTCTAGTGACCTTCATTGTCGCAATTGATTGATTTAGTTCCCATACTTGTTTATCACTAGTACATACTACATCGCCTCTTGTGATGGCGTATTTTGTGCAAATTTTCCCCAAAGAGAATTGGAAGGCATAATTTTGCAATGACCGCATTTCCAGGGTTTTTTCTTGATTTGTTAATACAATTCCGAAATCTTTAGTCTATTATCCTTTAAAGATGGAATACATGAATCAGCTCTTTTTGGGAGGGTGTAAGAGTTATAGTCAAATTTCAGAGGCTGTTTTTATTCTTTAAAAATTTTGACATTTATTTCTAAATGAAAACTTCTAAATCAGTCTATCTTGTCAAGTAACTGGATCAAGTAGGTCCATTGTGGTAGTGTAAGGTTTGTTTCTTAACAATAGGATATCATTTCATATGTTGGATATGTAAAAATTTCAGGGGCTGGTACCCTAATACTTCATCTTGTGCCCATGAGTGAGTGTGTTTGAAAACTGTTTAAAAAAATCAGAATTTAAATTGAAACCATTTCATCGTCTTGGGAGGAATATCACATTTTCTATCTTATCAGTCAGCTATTCATTTAAAAGTAAATGTTAGGTCACTATCCTATATTGTATAAGATAACAAAGGATGGAATTAATGCAGTTAAGTTTTTTTAGGAAAGTGAAAAGGAAACAGACGGGGAATGAATTCGATTAAAATACATGATCTTTCTGTCCTTAGTGGAGGGTAGTAATGTAAGCGAATGGTTCAGTGCGCCTCCAAACAATGAATTGTCTATTATGAGTCTGTTGTTAACAACGATATCTGCTAAGACTTGAACTATAGCACTAATGCTTATTTGTTCATCGGTAGATCAGGATTCTTTGAATACTTTGGGCTTTGGAACGCTTCCATTTTCACATTCCCACACACGTAACTACATTAAAACCCGGCTTCTTTATACCTATCTTCTTGTTTCATGGTGAGATTGTAGCGGTCAACATCCGATACGCTATGCAGCATACCTTTTCCTTTATTGCAGTCTTTATGTCCATGCCATGCACAACAATGGTATAGGAAAGCAGTTTTCACTCCTTTTACATAACCAAACCCGTCAGGTAAAAGCCACTTGTTCTTAATTTTGAACCCTTTCTCCCCGACATAAGCTGTCTCAAATGTCTATATTTTCAAATTTTTTCTTGAGACAGAGCCAGCGATTGCTTCAATAGGTGAATAGGTAAGGTTCTCTCGACCTAAATAGTAATTTTTTTCCTCAGGCATAACACATTTTTATATAAGTGTAAGAGATAAGATCAATTGTTTTGTGTTATCTAGACAATCTTATATTCAAATCTTAAATGAAAAAGCACTCTGACACTTCTCTAAAACATTTTTCTTAGTATATTAAAATCTTGTACACAAACTTTTCACATTCCTCAAAAATATTGTATTCCTTGCCTATAAACTTATTATAGTACTCTTCAAATCTAGCTTTTCATCTGTTGACATTTTATCTACTTCGAAGAATTTCTTATCAGTGAATAGGTCCTTATAATTCAATTGTATCTTCATTTAAAAAATGTATAGGGAAAGAAACCCTTGGAATTGTCTTTTTCACTAACGCCCATGCATTTAGGTAAGCTTTTCAATGCACATGGGGTGAAAAGCAATGTATCCCTGAAGTCTATATTTCCATTCGTATCCATTGAAATTATTTTAATTACCTCTTTAAAGGTTTCTGCTGCTGATAGAATCTGAACTCCGGTGGGTCAGTAATGATGCATATACGAACTGATGATCAATGATTTTCACCTATTTGGTGCAGCCAACAAAGTAACTTTGACTTAGGATTTTTTCTGAAACCATCAGGAATCTATAAATTGATTAACAGTGTGTTTTTGTCGGTCTCTAATTAAATTGTTCTTGTTTCTTGACCACAATTGTGAGCATACTTGCTCACCTTCCTATCGTACACATTTCGCATAATTCATCTGCTTATCCAATAAATAAGGATCGCAATTCTTTTATTGCTTCTTCGCTTTATCATCATAGCTTTGATCTCGCTGGTATGCCCCTCCGGATGAAAAATAAAAATCGATCTATATCATGTATAGAACCACCGGATCAGTATACTTCTTCTTTAATTTTCTTTTTCATGTAAGCATATATATATCGTCTTCTTAGGCTCATACCAAAATAAAACTGGAAACGTGATGAAAAAAAGCTTTACTGTCCTTTATGTGTTGAAATCATTTTTTCGATCAACATTTATTTGCACAAGACAGAGTTTGCAAATCTTAATTTTCTTGCACGTATTATTACCTTAAATGTTTTTTAAAACAAAAATGGTCATTTATAAAAATTCAAGATTACATTCACGACATTCAAGGAATATACCATCGTGAATCAAATGAGCCCTTGAACAAACTTTATCGTCTAGGCATCTGGTCCTACATGCCATAATTGTTCACAGTCTATTTAGATGTACACAATTGATTTGATGTGAACAGTGTAACAATAAGTGCAAAAAAAACCGTTGGTTTGCCTTATTCTTTTTCTTGGAATTTCTCAAAACCATAATCTTTAGCTAATCTGTTCTTCTTCTGTTATACATAGTAATGGATTTACTCCATCATGGCCTTATAATTATATTAGGTCATCTGTACCGTTAAGATGGATTATAAAGTATTTTTAATCCATTTACTCAGGACCTTGAATACGATCTTATGACGCAATTTGTCGAATTCTCTAGATTTTTTTCAAATCAGTTACTATGAAAGAATCTGTATTAATTCCATACACATTTTTATTAGCTAATGCCTGCCTTCATTCTCAAGTTTGTTATATAGAATGAAATGGCCTTAGCTCTAACAACAATTTCTCCGCTATTTTCCTAAACAAAACGACGGCTTTAAAGGCACAAACCTACATCCTCCTTTCTCTTATGTACTTTAACTAATAACGATGTGAAACTAAGATTTTTTGTGGCTTCGAATGCATCGGTTGCACAGTCATGGCCTTTCCCTTTAGCTAACTATGAACACAGTCAGCTACTACTTTGAATTTGGTAAAGGACGCCTATCACCGGACTGGAAACCTTCTCAAGCGTCTCATCGATCTTTTCACCCCAATATTGTACAGTATATCCCGTAACTGATATTTACATAATTCCCTGTCAGTGACTTGCATTCATCGCAAAATGAAGTAATCCAACCCTTCATGCGTGCCCATCAGTCCAAGTCCCTTGTAATATAATATATACTTCAACTTACACACCATTTCAAACGAAGGCGTGCAAGATCTCTTGTCATGAAAAGTTTTGTCAATAAACTATACTTTCATAGGTATGTTACGTTCCATTAATCTTTTAAGTTTTCTCTAGCAGAGATATTGTTATGTCCGTTATTAGTTATCTTCTCTCTTCTGATTAACCGATCAGCATTCATCATCGAAGGGCTTTAGCCTGGAATAAAATAATCATTATATTTTGTCTGTGCATTGCAATGTAAATATCAAGTTTCAAAACAAATTAGGGCACTAGTACCAATAAATTATATTAGTTTATACCATAGTATTTCCATTCCTCATATTAAAATAGAGTATCCACACAACAACAACAACATAGCCGATTTTAAAGGGTGCGATGATAACGTCACGTAGGATGCTTTTTACTCAAATGGAGGCTGTATATTCAAAAAGTTTTAAAAGAAAGTAAATTTTTTTTTAGACATGTGCCATATATCATTTTCCCTCTATTCTTAAAATTGATAATATATTTAATTACTTTATATCAATAATTATTGGCTAGATGTACTACAATCTCATTTTAAAATGAGAATATATATATTTAAGAAAAATCTTACTTTAGCGGATATGTAATTGATTTGAAGAATCCTCAATTGTGAGATATAAAAACTTGATATTGATACATACAGGAATCTGGACCTAAACGAGAACTTAATAGTGTTGATCGTAAGAGCTCTTGATTAAGAATGACCCCATCGAGTATCTCACTGATTTATATATAACTCAGCTGCCCAAATCTATACAGAGTTGCCAATTCACCTCTGTATGATACACCAGTTCCTTAGATTTTACCTAAGTTTGTTTATATTAAATAGTATTATATAGTATGCATTCACTTTATGTAAATTGGTATAGCAATGTAGATAATCATTTTCATGTGCGAGAGAGTTTTGGAAAGGGAGGCGTGAGCCTCTAAAAAAGAGAATAAGCCTAAAATATTTCATGTTACCTTATTGGCATAAATGTTGTGTGTGGTGTGTGGTGTTGTGTGGTGTGTAGCATTTATTCTGTAGTTCATTGACGATGATAGTTAGGGTCCAGGATACGTTATATCTTTGCTTAATATTACTTGTGTTAATGTAAAATCAGCTATGATTAATGTTGAGAGACATGCTTGAAAAAGTGTGAATAGGTTACGTTTTTTGCATGTAATTGCAGTTACTTACTGTTTGCCAGTATGGAAGCTTTGTTAATGATTAGCAGTTTATCGGGCTTTAAGGTGGTCAAGGTTTGTCGTTGCACATATTTCTAGTTCATTGTTAAGCTTTATTGGTAATGTGAATACTTATTAACGTAGGTTAGTATAAGTTCGCTGATCAATATGATAATTATCATTGTTGTGATATAATTTTTTCTAAATTGTTGCATCTAGTGTCAGTGTGAGCGATTAACGTTAATATTGGATGAGTGGTATGCGTGTGTTCTCTCCGCCCCAATTAGTAAATAAAAAATAAAAATAAAAATAGAGGTTAAAAAGAGTATGGCTACGTTTTGCGCAACAATGTTAGTGTTTCTGTTATCTGGTGTTAAGTGTGGGACTTTGTTAATGTTATCTAGTTTATTTGGGTTTAAGGTGCTTTAGGTTTGTCTTTGTTCCATTTTTTCTTAGTTCAGGTGATGCTAGTTAGCTTGTTTAATGTAAAACTTGTGTGAGCGGTGCGAGGAGTGAGCGTGAGGTCAGTGTAATAATACGAACTGTGATTTTAAGTTATTTTATTCCAAAACAATACCGAAATGTGACTTTGATAGTCAATAG
>JABUQX010024108.1:20000-25000 GCA_015478945.1 Trachelipus rathkii
CAATTAGTACTATTTGGAATCCAGCGAAATTATCTAAAGGATGGGATTCTAACTTTTTTTTTTTCTTTCCTTTTTTTTTTCTTTTTTTTGAAGTAAAATTGTTTTTTTATTAACTAGGGAATACCACTAGGAGTAACCCGCAAAGATGCGGGAGTCCGGGGTCTCTCGGCCTCCGGGTGGACGAGCGGGGGGGACTAATCCCCCCTCGGGGATGGTCTCCGGAACCCCCGCCCTTTGGTCTTTGGGTGTCGCTGTGGTTCCTCCACCCCCTCCGGGGTAGTGAAACGTCGCCCCTCTGTCCCGTCGCTCGAGCCCCTAATTTGGTGAAATTCTAAACTTTGTTTTTTTCTTTTGCGAAAATTTTAAGTTTCTTTTTCTAAGGCGGGCTCGCAGCCGACGTGACGGACGAGGGCTGGGGACGTTTCATACCCCGGGGGGATTGTCGAAGCGAACCCCCGCGACAGCCAAGACCAAGAGCCGGGGGTTTCCGGAGCCATCCCGGAGGGGGTATTAGTCCCCCGTCGTCCCGGAGGCCGAGAGAGCCCCGACTCCTGCACATTTTTGCTGTTTACCTATAGGTATACTTTAGATAAAAAAAACAAAAATTTTTTAATTCAAAAAAAAAAAAAAAAAAAAACCATCGTTGAATCTTCGGGATTCCCAAATACATATATTTCGTTTTTATGCAGACTGCCCGTATGCTTCTGTTACATACTGTGAGCATTAAAAAATCTGACCATCTATATATATATAATATATATATACAGTAATTATTATATTATATAGTATATATTCATATTATATAATATCATATAATATATATTATATATATATATTATATTATATATACTTATAATATAGATAATATAATAATTATTATAATATATATAATCATATATATTACAAATTTATTTAACACAAAATATAATAAATTTTACGTCGAAATAAACAATCGCTCAAAAATAAAAAAGTAACGTTTTTCTTTTATATAGCAAATAAATTTATTTTGAATGGTTCTTTACCTAAAGATAAAAAATTATTACCAACCTTTCCAATACTTAATTATTTTGAGGACCATGGTTTACTTAAGTCAGTATATATATATCTATATATATATATCATATATTATATATTATATATATATATATAATATATTTAATATATATATATATATTATATATCTATATCCATAATATCTTCCCTTGAGCCTACGGGGGACAGAGGGGGACGTTTCATACCCATGGATGGTCTCCGGAACCCCCGCTCTATTTTGGGGGGTCTTTTGGGTGTCGCGGGGGTTCTCCGACCATCCCCTCCGGGTATTATGAAACGTCCCCCTCTGTCCCGTCGGCTGAGCCCCCTAAAAATTGGTGAAATTTTTGTTTTTTTTTTGGAAAATTTTAAGGTTTTTTTTGTAGGGGCTCGAGCCGCGGGGGACGAGGGTGGGACGTCATACCCGGAGGATGGGTCGAAGGAAACCCCCGCGCACCAAAGACAAAGAGCGGAGGGGTTCCGGCAGACCATCCCGAAGAGGGGGGGATTATCCCCCCGGTCGGCCTCCACGGGAGGCCGAGGAGAACCCGGACTCCTGCCAATCTTTGCGGCTTTACCTAGGGTATTCCTTTAGTTAAAAAAAAAAACAAATTTTTACTTCCAAAAAAAAAAAAAAAAAACAAAAAAGAAACCCATCCTTAGAATCTCGGCTGATATCCAAACATTTATTTGTTTTACTTTAAAAATGCAAATTGTCTTGTAATATCATAACAAGATAGTAAAATGCCTGACCATTCTATAGTCGTTCCTATCATTTTAAGATCAAATAGTAGGTGGGTTCTAGGAGCAATAGGCATGCATTTAGATTTTGTTGGGTTAATTATGTTTATTTGCATTACACCAAGCTTTAATAGATTTCAAGTCTCTCTCCACGTTAATAGCAGTTCCAAAGGCAGCGTCGGTAGAGCATGCCACCAAGTCATCAGCACACAGAAACAGAGTAGGTACGCCTAACGTCTTTACAATGTTATTAATGAAGATTATAAAAAATTGAGAGTTCAAACATAATTCCTGTGGAACACCTACCCTCACAGGAAGAGAATCTGAGATATTTTCAATGTACTGTCTTTGTTCTCAAAATAAGATCTAATAATCTTCAGTGTATGACTCCTTAATCCTTATACCATATAACTAATTTTTTTAAGAAGACTATCATGAGCAACAACATTATCAAGTATCAAGAATATTATCAAGAAACTGAAAAAGTAAAGTTTTTTTCAAGTTTTATGATGTAACTATAAAAGATTATTTTCAACGTCCTATATTAATTTGTTAGATCTAAACCAAATTGGAGCCGATTTATTAAGCTGTGGTTTTTAAAATATGAGCAGAAATGATTATTATAGATAATTCTATCATATCTTAGATAAGTTCGGGAGAATCAAAATTAGTTTTTCTATCTTTGGTATTGCCAGATTTAATTATAGGAATCATCCGAGCCATGTTCATAATATCAGGGAAAATGAACTCCCTAATGCAATTGTTAAATCTTAGTTCCAAAACGTAAGAGAGATCTTCAACTACCAATTTTAATAATTTAACAAGCAGGAAGCTTGTGAAAACTATCCCATCCTAAATCTAATAATACTTTTTGTATTTCCTCCATCGAAAATGACATTGGTGTGTTCTCAAATAGGTCATCATTAGAAACTTAGTTATTATGATCATGAAGCAACATTGTAAGATTGATAAAATAATCATTAAAAATAGCCTGTTTTATCAGGGCAGTAGCATCACCAGTATTTTGTTAAAGCAAAGGGACTATCGCGGTTCTTATGCAACTGAAACTTATTAATACTTTGCGCAACTTGTAGGGTTCCATTCCTCATTCTCTATTTTATTACAATAATATATTTTAAGCTAATTTTAAGGCGTTATTTAAAATGTATTTAACTAATAGTCTAAACATTTTGCATGCAGATCACCATTGTTCCATGAGATTGTTGACAACAAACCACCTATACATCTTCTCACGATGGGGAAAACATTTGTCTATCATGTCTCTAATATCCGATGCTAAAGATTCCATTAACCCATTATGGTTTCTATATGTAACTAAAGGAAAAATAAAATAAGTTCCTATTTTGGTTAAATTTAAGCAAATTTAGCTGCTGCATTATCGAAAACTTTCTGTATGTAATTATTTTCCCTTCCAAGGAATGTTTAACTTCATATATGTTACGGGTAGGATAGCAGTTACTAATTGGAGAATTTAACAAAAATATATTCTGGTCAAATACAGGTATTAAATGTCCAATATATACAATATATATGTCCAATTAATACAGTCCAAATGTGATCAATCAAAGGAAGTTAATATTAAAGTCATCAGCAATTATTGATTTTTGACTTATTAATCCTGTTCAAAATGGCCTTCCTAAAGAATAAGATGAAAGTATCAGTTATTATTTGTGGTTGATAAATTCCGCTAACAGTTATAGGTGCAGACCTGCAAGAACAAAGATTCAGTTATATTGTTAAAAATATTAACTCTACAGACCTCTCTATAGTAAATGGATATCCCACCTCTGGTTTTTTTCATATACACTTTTATAATTTTTTTGATAGTAACAGCTTATAGTATAACCATGGTCAGTATCTTTTGAAAGCCGTATTTCGGTCAATAAAATAAATTAAACTGGAACTCTAATAGAGTTCAGCATTGCCAATAAGCGGAAATTCTTTCGCACACTTCTAATATTTGAGTTTAATACAATCAAGTCATCAGGAGGACACTAATTAAGTTTCTCAGATATTCATTTGTCAGATTATATCGGTATGCTTTAAACAATGAAAGACATCCATGGATTGGAAAATGCAATCCCTTATAAACCAATTAAGAAAAAAAAATGAAAACGCGAATGAGGGAGACGTCATCTCCCCCTCCTACATTGATTGTAAACTATAACAATGGTGTTAAAGGTCAAACTATTTATATTTTTCCGAATCTGACAAGAAATGGTAGTTAAGCATGTGGCAATATAAGTACATTCAATAAATAGACAATTAGTTAAAAAAACAAATTACAATCGTAGATTATAAAAAGAGCATAATAATGATGATAAATATTTGTTCAAGATTTTCTAACCTAATTTTCAAACTCCTTATCTTATTAATTATTACTTTCGTCACTTAGTTCTGATTTAAGACGACAACATCTGCAATTCCTGAAACTTAAATTTGTTCTCAAAGGTTTCTATTCTGGTTGATAAATTGGCAATATTTATAATAAACTTAATCAAATTGTCGGGCGCACAGGATAAAATTTCACTTAAATCAAAACTTTTCATCTCGTTGCATTCGGATTTCTTGCTAGAATATTTGGGTTCTCAAGGGCCTCTACGTTGATTATATAAGTTGCAGTGGAGGGGGAATTAGAAACGGGTGTATTTGATGAATCATGGTGTATAATTTGACAAATTCATTGTGATGGGTCGCAATTAAAGGATTGCACAATAAATTGCAATCGTCAAAATTTTCATTCATTGCGAATCAAGCACAGAGTACTTGCGTAAAGGAAGCGGTACGCGAAGATGCGAATAATGATTTAATGTAAATGTAATGAGAATTTGTGGGTGTGGGTCGAGACCGCTACCCATACAGAAAATTTGGTCACCTAGATAACCTCTGTTTCTGTTTGCTACAACAACCTTTCCCATTTATATTCTTTAATATTTTCATAAGCACGAAACACTTTTAACATCCCCACCACTGTTTTGCGCTTTCTGATACGCATGCATAACTAAATTGCCAGCTTTGTTTCATTTCTCCTTTGTCATCATTGTGAATCGAGAGTGGTAAGCATATAATGATAATGTTCTTAATTGTTTTATTTGATTTTAGTTAATCTTAAAATAACATCCTTTAAATCTTTACGGCCTAAAATATGACTTCTACGCCGTCAACTTCCATCAGTTTTAAAGACAGAAAAACTGGAGTTGTAGTAT
>JABUQX010024108.1:27500-33222 GCA_015478945.1 Trachelipus rathkii
TTAATACAATAAATATTATATAATACTATATATATAATATATATATATATATATTATATATAATATATATATATATATTATAATATAAATATATTATAAAGATATTACCTAACTATATATATATATATTAATATATATATAGTATACTATATTATATATAATTATTATTAATATATATGATTATACTATATATATATATATATATATATTATATATATATATTCTATATATATATATAATATAATATATATATTATATATATATATTCTATATTAATATATATATATATTATAGTATATAGTATATCTATATATATATATAAATTATTATATATACTATACTATATACTATAATACACAGGGGGGCAGGGAGGGCACTTGCCCCCTAAATCTTGGGGCAAATAAAAACTGAACTTATATTTGCCAGGAGATCCATTTTTATGATTTATTATAGAAAAACGAAAGAGATACATCACGATAGATTCTGAGAGTGTACTAATTACTAAGTAATTATAATCATACATCTCTTTTTATAGTTAAATATGTTTTATTTTCATATTGGCTTGAATACAGAGTTTTATTACATACTCTTCTGACACGATTCTCGCAGCGGAACTCTCAGTATTCGATAGCATTTTTGGCGCTGATAGACTGCTAATATATAGCTAGTAAGTATATATTCATATATATACATATATATATATAGTAATTATAAATACATAGTATATATATATTATATTATTATATATATATAATATTATTATATATATATATTTACATTGTTCACACCTACTCCGGGCGGAGCCTCTATTCTAGAACTCACCGTACTAACGCAATTTACCGCAGGGAGACAGAAAGCAAACTTTGAAGTGAATGAGCATTACTTCAGCAGGAAACACAGAAGATGGAAGTAAATTCACAAGCAAGGTGCAGGTAAAAAGAGAAGCACCGACGGAACTGCCTGGGTTACCTATATATCCACAAAAGTCATGCACAGACACAGGTCACTTGGCTACAAAGCTTCGTAAAGTGTGTTACGCGAGTGAACAAGTTCCTCGAGCACTATGCCGCTGCGGTACCTATAGAAAGAGATAAAGCACCAAAAACCTCGTTCCGCAAAGATAGAGGTCAAGTGATGGAAAGTACGAACAGTTTATAAGTCTTTTTGCCTTGACTCGACCCTGTCCAAAAGCCGAGTGAAACCAGAACTCCCCCGATAAGAGCAGTACTCATACAAGGGCGGATGAGGCCTTGTATAGCTGAAGAACTGAAAGAGGAAAAAAGTCTCGCGTCTAACAGAATTTCTCAGTTTCTTTGACGCGGGCCTAGTCAAACTCGCTTGGGATGCTGAGTTTCCAAGACATTTTTTGTTTATGTAGCGCCAAGGAATTGTTTTATTGTCGACAGGAGAGTACCCAACAACCTCCAGCAGGCGGAGTCACAGGTATTTTAGAAAGGAGATTTGTAGAAGTTGAGTTTTTAAAGAAATTAAATTGAAATATTACAGACGACCCCAACCCGAAATTCTATCCAGATGTTCGCAGAATAATCCGGGAAGATTAAGCGAAGCAAATTGCTCTAGAAGTAAGAGGGAAGCAGAATTGAAATGACTTAAGAACTGAAGGCGTGCGTACCGTCCATCGGCGATTTATGCGAGTCTCTAGCTGATATGACTTAGATATCTGCACTAGCCTGATGCTCGGGTTGAATGTCATTAATGAACAAGTAGAGAATAATAGGAGATTTAAGACAGAACCTGATGAACACCTACATTGACAGCAAAAAGAAGGAAAGTTGCCCCGTCAAAACAGCGATATTGTAAGCGATTTGAGAGAAAATTAGACTAAATAAGCAAAGAGAAGATGAAACTTCAAAGGAAGGAGCTTGAGAGCAGCGACTTGCGTGGCATACCCGTCCATGCTATTGGATATGTCAAGCGCACTACTCAACGTCTCCCATAGTTCCTGAAGGCGGAAACCATATAAATCAGTAAGATAGAAAGTATATATTAATATTTATATACTATATACTATGATATTATATAATAAACTTTTTTATAGTATATATAGTAGTATATTATATCATATATATATATTATAAAACTATATAAAATATATATATTCACTCACTTCTGTCCCGAAATGAAATCCTCGCTACGTCTATATATAGTATTAATATCTATGTATATATATATATGATATAATAATATTATATATATCTTATATATATATATAAATATACTATATGATAATATATATAATATATATATATATATACTATATGTAGTAAATTGACCAAAGCGAGAAGAATGTACACATATAGGAGTGAATAGTCAGGTTTTTGTGAGCTGACATGATTGGTAACCTGGCCATAGCTGATGAACCCTGATATACAAATTGTGAAGATTAGGTGATTTTGGGTTGGCGACAACATCTCACTTTAAGGGTTGAGGGGAGAGTAGGAAGTTTGTTTTCTACTTAGGTCATGATATTCTAATTAACCATTCGGTTCAGGGCATGTAGCCTACCCTACCCCCATCTGTGCCACCTATAGGGAAGTAGAAAGAATATATATTAATATATATATAACTAATATATATATATATATATTATATATTATATATTAATATATTATATATATAATATATAATCTATATATATATATAAATATATATATAATATATATATTAATATAAATATTATATAACATATGATATATATATATATATATATTTATGACTTAATATTATATATATTCTATATATATTATTAATAATATTCATATATTTATATATATATATATATATAGGCGGTAGCTGTTATGTTTATAGTGATATTTTGTAATGAGTATATGTTTGTATTCTTTATGTAGTCGTTTATGGGAGTATATGTACTTGTCTCGTACTAAGATTACGGTATATACGTTATACATATATATATATATATATATATATACTATATATATATATATATTATACTATTTTACTATATATATATACATATACTATATATATATATTAATATGTATATATAATATTATAGTATAAGTATATATAATATACTATAATAAACTATATATATTATATATTATATATATATAATATATATATATATTATATATAAATCTATAGTATATATAATATATAATAATATATATCTATTTATCATATATATAGTATATATATATATATGCTACTGATTATAATAGTATATACTATGTTACATATAATATATAATAATATATATATATTTTATAATATGTATTTATAATAATTATATTACTTATACTATAACATAATATATATATATATTTTTATACAATATATATTATATATAACTAATATTTTATATATAATATATATATATATATAATATATATATAATATATATATAATATATATAATCTATATATTATATATAGAATATTATATATATATATATAAGTATATATATATATATATATATATATATATATAATATATTATTATATAAAACGCATCTTATAAGGGTTAACTTCAGGCTCTGTAACGTCAAATTATTCATGTGGAAACGAAACTTAATTTCCTTTTCAAAAGTATGATCTTGTTTTGTTTGTTCTTTTGTTTGTGTTTTCTGTTTGTTCTCACTTTCTTCTTCCTCATGTTTTCAGATATTCATTTTGTTCGCAATATCTGTTAATAAAATTGCAGACTACTATTATTTGAAATTAGAACTAAAAAACGAATCTGCGGAACATACCAGTGTTAGTATATAATAATATACTATTTTAACATATAAATTTTTATATTAGAATCCATGTGAGTGTCATATTGTCTTCTAAAATTATATTATAGTTAGATATTATTTTGTAGTGTATTACCAGTATTATTAAATATCATCATAGTGTATGCTGTACTAATATCTCATATCGTGTATTACAAAGTTTTTATTTATAGTATACTTTAGAATATTCGTTTTTAGCTTTACTTTCCATGTAAACGTTTTTATATTTGTAAAAATTTGCATTTTTTTGCAGTTTATATATATATATATATATGATATATATATATATTATATATTTATAAAAATAAAAAATTATTAATTATTTAATTTATAAAATTTAATTTAATATATAAGTTATCAATTATTTATTAAATGTTCAACAAATTATTATATATATGTATTCATTTATATATAATAATATATATAATATATATATATATACTTATATAATATTATTAATATATAATTTATTATATATATAATATATAATAATGTATATATATATAATTATTATATTATATTACATATAAATATATATATATATATATATATAATTATAAATATATATATACTATATTATATACTATAATAATAATATATTTATATATATATATATATATATATGTATATAATTATGCTTCTTTACGTTTTGAAGGAAGAACCTCATATAATTAAATCAATTTTTTATTTATTTCAAATGAAAAAAAAATTCAACAGATTCTTTACTTATAATGATAAATTATAACTTAATTTAATAGGTTAAATTCAGGAGGTGAAGTTCATTTCGTCAAAATACTCTACATAAATTTAATCGTAGATAAAGTTTTATCGTAATTAAAAGTAGTGTTCTATTACCTTGTAGAAATTATCCTAAAAGATTTTTAAAAATCAATCTTGTTTGTGAGCGGACGAAAACACGTGCCCACCTCAAAGTCCTTTGAGCAACTGTCCCCTTTTGATCTTTATACGTGTGTCAATCGCGAATGTCAGAGAGAGAGTTTGGAAAAGAACTCCACATCGCTTTCTTCCTGTAAATAATGAGAGAAGCACTGATTGGGATTATGTGAGAAAATGGGCTGTAGGCGTTATTTGGGTTAACTACGTGTTTTTTTTCTCTTAGGAACTAATTTAAAAAATGTTATCAACAAAATAATGTTCATAGAGCAGAAATAATTAATATCGAAGTTTAGCAAACTGAAAGTGATGCACAAAGGTCTAATCAACGATGTTGAGCTTTGAAACGGTGAAAAGTGATAATTAATGGAATGCTAAGTAAAAATTGATGACGCTAATATAGCCCAAGCATGATTTAATTAAAGTTTATTCAACAATGCTAAAAATATGAAGGTAAAATCGATAAATTTGCGACTAAATCGCATAACAGCAATGAAAATAATTACAAATGAGTTGTGGAGAAGATGAAGATCACGACTACTATAAACTACGTTATATAAAACGTGAGGCAGTTAATCTTAGTTTTTGTTTTATACGTTAAAAATCTAAGCAAATTATGTTTAGGTTAATCTGTATACGCATTATACACTAATAGGAAAGCAATATACATAAAATTATAATCCTAAATAAAAATTAAAAAAAATGATAATAAAAATAATAAATAAAAATAAAAAATGGACAATAAAATGTTATATAAATTATTATATTTAATAATAATAAAATGACAATCATTAATAAAAATAATAAGTAAAATATATAATATAATAATATAAGATTAATTACAACCATAATAATCAATAATTAATAATTAATAATAATAATTAATAATAATAATAATATAATATATAATAAAGTATATAATAATTAATATAATAATAATTGTGTGTTGTTGCTGTTGTTGTTGTTGTTTGTTTTTTGTTTTTTCCAGCTTACTTGTTGTAATTACAGTATGATATTATATATACTATATATATATATATAGTATATATATAGTACTATATTACTAAT
>JABUQX010024109.1:0-55000 GCA_015478945.1 Trachelipus rathkii
AAATCGAATTGCATAATGACTAAAGTGCCATTTCAGTTACAATTAAAACAAATCTCACACTTCAAGTTGTTATTCGATTGTAATCATATGCTCAATCTAAACAATCGCCAAACTTCTGGTCGGTACTGTATAGGTAATCTGTACTCAGTATATTCCATTTTATATAGTTAAAATGCATTTGTTGTATACTAGGTTCTTCTTCTTCAAATGAAAATTGGAGAAGTATTACAATCAACTATTTTAGTCCTGAAAAATAATAAAAAAGTTTAATATTTTATCCTTCGGTTTCCTATCCCATTGAGATCAGATTACTTTTTCATACATCTTATGTCTACAGAATGTCCCTATATAATCCAAGCACTACCAGAATCTAACTTGCTTGGAGAGACTTATTAACTCTCGTTACTAAATTCCATTGGTACTTATCTATTTTCCCGGCCGGACCGCACACATGTGTTTGGTCACGGGTTACACGGTCTGCCCTTTTTCCCGCTGCCCGTGCTTACCTGCTAAGTAGTATCCTCTATCTTCGCATATCTATGACTCCTCTATCCCACATACGAACTCTGCACCGCTACGCTCGCGCACACTCAGATATACCTTCTTCAATTAGTCCACGCGACAATGCTAGGATGCTAGGAGGTAGCTGTGTGTACTACTGAGGGATGGAGTGCGACTAACTTTCTTACGTTCTGGTAGTGTGAGATACATATTAGTGTTCCGACCCTGCACTCGTGCTGATTCCCTAATTCGCGGCATACTTCAATTTACGTTTTCTTGTAATCCGATTGATTTACTCACTTCTCTCATCACTTTAACTCTATGATGTGTCCATACTAAAACTTAACACCTGTTAATCATCATAGTGCGTGTAATGTATCTTGTGACTCTCTATCCACCTAAATATCTCTTCTTTTTTTAATTTAGTAGATAGAGCTCCAATCTCATAGGCTACAAATGCCTGATATATTATGGCCCTATCAAAACGGCTTTCAACTGACTGTCATCTTTGATTTTATTGGTGTTTCCTCAATCTGTTTTATTTATCCACTTATTTTGTATACTTGGCTTCATGTATTATTCTTTTGGATTTTTCTCTTGTTGCGCTCCCCATCGCGGATTCTTTACAGACCACAGGTAACATGCTGGGCACCACCTTAGCTGCCAGGGAACACACGCCCTTCTCAAGATATTATCTCTTCTTAGCGTTGTTTATCTTTCCTGTCCCAATTGTTACCTCTGTTTATCATATCTTCCCAAAGTACTTCATAATGCACCTTTTCTGCCCGTTGCGTTTCCATGGTCGCCAGATAGTTATATGTATCTTCCTTGCACTTGGCTATCTCAGCCTACATTCCTTTAACTTGACGCTCATCTTCACTATGATTTATAAATCTTCGCTAATTTCGCTAATCTCTCTTTTTGTGCGCCTTCTTTCGGATCTCACCGACTCTACTGGCAAATGTCCTCTAAATCTCTCGGCATCATCTGCTTTCAAAGTAAGACATATATATAGATGTTCCAGCAGAATATTCCACGCACCGTTCAATTATGAAGGCTCGTGTTGTTACATCTCAAACATGTGCGTACTCCTACCAATGTCCCTCGTTTTACACAGAATGCTCGCTTTAAATATTAACTACTCTTCAACCTCACTCTGCTTGTGTAATGACCTTACGTTATGCAAGGGTTGGGAAGAATAAAAAAAGTTTTATTATTCGATATTGATGTGGGTTTTTCTGAAAAAAACCCATTGGGGACAATCAACTGTGGTTAATGTTTGTTTATTTCTTAAATGTTTTTTACAAACTTTAAAGAGGCCTACTTCGCTCTTCATTTCTTAAATCTTATTTAGTCAAATCTAAAAGATTGATAAACTGTTATATAAAATCAAAGCTTCGTCTTCAAACTCTATAATCTATACTCCTTCCATTTACATTTTTATATTGTTTTGTTAAATTGATTTTCTTTGTCGCTGCAGACGCTGTTTGTAGTCTTTACTTTAAGCATAATTTTATACAAACATAAGATTAATTTAGTATGCCTTTCAATTTCTCCGGTAACTCCACTCTTGGTGCTGAAATAATCATCTATTTATACTTTACATTTTAAATCTTTAATTGGTTATATATTTTTAGATGCAGTCTGAATGCCAATCAAAATGACTTGGGCTAGATTAATATAAGAACTTAAACATATATCAAACAAGGTTGTAAATATATGATGAGAGGATGAGTGAATGACTAAATTAATATTTGATTTTGTTTTTGAATATATTTTTATTCTCACATAATAATATTCCACTCCCCAACCCAGTCTCTACTAGAGTCTGGACTATGTAAGCTCATTTATAACTGGGGACTCCAGGTGGATTTCAGCCACATTTAATTTGGATATGACTGATAAGTCTGAATCTCAGTCCTATGACCTACGCGTGGGAATGACATGTGGAAGGTGCAGAGGGCAGTAAGGACTGCTATAGCTTAGTGCTTAGATACCATCTTCTCATAGTTGGAATTTTCAGAATTCCTGTTCTAGATTATGAGTTACAAAATAAGCTAGTTTCTGCAACGTCTACACAAAAGAAGTTATTTATGTCGAGGGCTTTTGCATAACTTTTATGTGCAGAAACAATATTTAGAACGCGATTCATTCCTTCAGATACTGGGTTAAATTTCATATGATAAAATGTTACTGAAAGCTGACAGAGTAAGAAACATTAATGAAGCACAACAAATATTATGATATCATAATTCAAGAAATTACATAAAGATATGGAAAACATAAATTTTGAACACAAAGCTCAGGGTTCCTTGTGGGAATTGGACGCAAAAAATTTCCAATTAGAGTATTTGCTAAAATTTATAATTAACATGTTTAAACTATATCACCACTGAAATTGAAAATAGAGAAAAATAAAATATTTTTACTTTTTTATTTTTATGAAATAAACATTATTTTTATTTTTCGGACAAAGAGTTTGTTTTTTCCTTCGAAAATATCTGATAGACTTTAAACCTAACTTTGAAACTCCATAAACCTTTTCAGTTTTATTATCTGAGGGAACGGAAGCACAATCATTGAAATCCTGTGGGAAACCATTCAAAAGTAGTAAAGCCTATTGCTGATGAGTATTTTCTTACACCAAGATGGCAGCAATTCTTATTATCAGTTTCACTCAATGGTTCCTTTCATGGTTCTATCTATATTAGATCATGAAGGGAATATCAGACATGATCATGAGCACAGTAATAAGCATAATATGCTCATAATATAAAGAATTAAGGATCTTGGTATTTAACAATAGATGTAATATTTTATAAATTGTATTAATATTACCTTTGGAATTGGTTATCTAGAAACATTCATTCTACTTTTGCAGCTTTTTTCTCTTCTTCTTGCCTTCAAAGCCAGAATCATCCTTGCCACTCGTATGTGTATACATTCTTCTCCTTAAATGAGGGAAAGGAAATTATGACCAATACTTACTAATAAAGGCCTAGCATGGTATAATACGTGTTACTTATAAATTCCTTATATTCATTATAGAGCCCACGTTTTATCGCTGAAGACATTGGTTTCATAAGACTGGTTAATCATGTGTGTCCAATCTCTTATATTGCAACAAATACTTTTCATTTAATTATTAAATTTGATAATTTAATAGTATAGTAAATATTAGGGGTGTTCCGGAACTGAAATTTTAGGTTCCGGCGGACTATGCTATTAAGCCGGAACCTAAAAGGTGCCGCCACTTCTGAACATTTTCTAATGAATTTCCTTTAACTATGAAGAATGAAAAAATTAATATTATATGACTTTTCAAACTTGAAACTCTTTATAATATATATATTATAGTATATCTATATATTAATATTATATTTATTATATATATCTTTTCCTATATTAAATATTATCTAAATTTTATATTCCGAATTATGATAATGTAATTTGGTAGAATATATTAATGATATATTATATAATATTTATTAATATTTATACTCAATAATCACTTTAAGTATTTAGGATTAATAATTATTATATTATAATATTATGTATTAATAGTCCTTAATAAGATTTTATAAAGATTTCCTCATCTCATTGATCGCGAATTTTGTCATAATGAATCTGCTCACAAAATTGTTTTAAAATGTTAATTGTAAAGAATTTTTTTATATTAATAATGTGAACAATCTTTAATAGAGTGTAAATTAAGTACACAAAAAAAAAAGAAAACTTAGTATATCTTACAAAAATCATTTATCAACGCCATTTAAGCATTGTTTAAAATCGTCACAACTGAAGAGAATCTTGGAGTCAAGAAATTTGGTAGTAGTAAAAGGGCGAATCTTGAATTTTCTAAACCTGGACCCTACAAATGCGATAGATCGAGCATGAACAAGATGATTTGATAGTATAATTTTTTTCCCAAAAAAAATTTGCCCAAATTAATACATGAAATCAAGGCATTTTCAGAAATAACATCTTTATTGCTATAATCTTAATGTATTTTAGGATCTCTAGAATGGTTTCTACTAGGAACATTCATCTGGTCAACCTAATCTCTTATTTCCTCTTTGGTCTATATTTCATCTGCTAAAGACGACCATACCGCAAACTTCATACAGTAAGTTGTAGAATCAGCCGTATTTCGAGAAGTTAATTAAGGTGATCAATCTATATTTAGTATGATATGCTGAGTTAGACTAACTATTTCTCGAAAAGAGTCTTTATTATATCTTTTAACGTTTCACTTGGCTGTTCGAGCCAGTTTGTGAAAAATATGGATTATGTCATTCATTGCATATATCTGTATTTCTGAATTTCACTATTCTATGTACCGAAAACCTACTATATATCAAAATCTACTATATAATAATAGTATACTCTAGTTATAATATTAATATATATCAATTTTTTTTATATTAATTATATTTCCTTTGTTTTTTTATTTCTATTTTTGTTTTAAGTTGAATTTCTAAGAGTATTCTTATGTAATCTATATTTGAGGTATTAAGAGAACTTTATTTCAATAATCACTGTAGGTATCTAATTCCTGGCTCATGTGAATACTACCAAGCTACATTATTTTTGTTAAAGATTGGGTATGGGTATGTAAATAAATTCTCTACCAGCAATGTTTTTTTAATTTAAGTACATTGAATACCACCCTCAGCTTACAAAATTCTAATATTTGAAGAAACGGAACGGAAAAAATTCAATTCCGGCGGACCTGGTTGGGTACCTAATTTTTATCTTAATAAATAAAAATACTTTCCAAGTCTATGAATTATAATCTGGTCAGGCAATTAAAATAACTTCGCCCTGTAATTGCTTACTTAACCTTGTTTTTTTTATGGTGAATCTTTATTCCGATCATGTTTCTCTCTACATGCTCAGATTTTTAGTTTACACCATTACTAATCACAGGATATTTGCAAAACTTTATAATCTTGATGAATTAAGCGTCGGGAGGGGGTGTATTTGGACACTTTCGTATACAGCTCTCTCTCCGACTTTCGCCTAGGAGCTTATTTGGAATTTTTTTTTTCTGAAATTCAAGGCCATATAATAGGTAAGAAGCACACAAAAAAATAAAATGTGAATTCTATAGAATGAGTTTTTTATTAAAGTTAAATAATCGCTGATTCACCGACCTTGGAGGGGTGCTCGGACACATTGAGGGTGATGGACGCATGTCTGTGTTAAATTCCTCATTTAATATTAATTCCAGTTGTATATTTTTCAGTTTTTCTTGATAGGAAACCTTCAAAAAATTAATCAAATAATATGTCATATAATACATAAAATCATTAAACCTTCAATGCTGGTCCATCACCTCTCCGTTCAAAATTGCACACGTGTGTGTTTTTGGAATTCGTATTTTTTATATATATTCGAGATTTTTTATTTAATTTTTACTTATATTAATATTATTTATTATAATTGTTAATTATACATAATGAAAATGTCAATGAATATTGTAGAAAATACAAAAAAACCCGGTGGTCTGATTACCCCATCACATTTTTTACGGAGGGTGAATGGACATGTTAGCCCCGTGATTTAAGGCACTAGTACGTTTGGACAAAAAATTATTACTTTGCCAGTTAAAGCTAACATAAAAATTGTTATACACTGAAAATAATTAAAATCACATGATTATTTTTCATAACAAAGTTAAAACAACTCACATTGTTCAAAAGTGAAGTTCTTGAAGGGCATTTTGTACCTAATTTTTATATTTTTTAAAAATATAAATCTCTAGATTAAGGATGATCTATAAACTTGTAGTACTGCCGCGTGGCTAGTTAATGAGCAAAAAATTTTTTTTTTTTTTTATTTAGGTGGCGGGAATCACCCTCTAAAAAAGGTGGGCCCGGTCATCGCGTGAATGCTATATAGAGTGTTGAATCTAATCAGTTTTTACTGTTTGTTTTGAATTAGAATTATATATATTTTCAGACAGTTGAAAAATTATTATCAAATATTACTGTAACTGCATCATATCAGAGTTAAAATATATGTTAATATTTTTACAGGCTGGTATTTTGCTGAAATTGATGTCCATGTTACTTGAGAAATTTTTTAAATCTCTTTTTATATAAGAAGTTTTCCTTTCAAAAACAGCATGTCGTAGTTATCATCTATCTCATCTCTCTGCTTGATAAACTGCTGCTATATATAGTATATATCTGATTAAACATTTCCTTATTGTTGGTTCAGTATCCAAATTTTGGAGGGCTTTCTCAGATTTTCTGTAGTAGTTCACTAAAGTTTTTCTATAAAGATCATCGTATGTTCAGCTCTTTTGTTGCCAAGTAACCATTGTACAAACTTTGAAAATTTCATACTCCTAGTTTCTTAAGAACATGTAGCTGAAATTATGATACAGTAATATTTTGTTTTGGCTATTTATTCCCTCTTTCAATTTGGCTTCACTCAAGAGCAGGAAAATAGGAAACTGATATATATATTATCTATTTATATATATATTATAAATATATATATATATATATATTTATTTATATTATAGATAGTATATATAATAATATATATATATATATATATATATAATATACCAGTATTTATATATATATATATATTATATATATACTGATATATATTATATATATATTATATTATATATATATAATATATTATATTTAAGTCATCCAGGGTAGGGTGAGACGTGGGCCAGCTTTAGGTATACGCTCTCCCTTTCCCTAATACAACTTCTTTTGGAATTATTTTTTTCTGAAACGCAATGCCATCATAGGTAGTTCATAAGCAAGCCGATCAAATAAGTAATGAATGTACTTTCTAATAATAATAGTTTTATTTAAAGTTTAAATAAAGCTCATTTGACTAATAAGCCTTGAAGGGGTGAAATTGGGCCACATTGCCGGGGTGAATTGGGGCACTGGTTTGAAATTCTCTTTTTATGTAATAAAATTTAATTTTATCTTTATAATTTTTCCACCGGCGCAGGTAATTTGTGTAGTTTTTTATCGAAAGTTTGCCAGAATAGTAGATAAAATATTTAAGATCATAAAAAAGATACAGGTGGTGGCCAATTCCCCATGTAGGATGATTTTGACTTTTTGGATTCATATTTTTCATATAATATACTTTTTTTTTAATTTTTCTTATATAAGTACTGTTATTTATTGAAATATATATATGTTATAAAAATATCAATATAATACATAAACAGGAAATAAAATAGTGGCCCAATACCCATCATCCTTTTTTATAGGGGGGGGGGGGGGGGGAATTGGGCAAGTTAGGCCGAGTGCTTACACTTGTATGTTTTGGACAAAATTTCTTTGCCATTTACAAGCTAACATCTCACTGTCTACACTGAATTTAAATCTGTCCACAACTTTTTCAAAATTTTATAAAAAGATAAAAACTCATTTTTCAAAGTGAAATTCTATTTAAGGACATTTTTACCCTAAATTTATATTTTTTTCCAAATATAAAAATCTCTGTATACATAACAATTTATCATAACCTGAACTAGCAAGGACCCTAACCAAGACTAACCTATTTTGATATGATACCGTAACTAGACTCTAATAGATGGATCTACTTGCTAGTTAGTTATGATAAATTTGTTAAGTATACTATTAACTCTGTGTACATTAAAAACTTATAGCTGACTAGCTGGGCCTAACTGTCTACCTGGACTAACCTAAATAATCATGTAATAGACATTTTACCGACTTTAGTTTACATTTATTCATTTATTCATTTGCAGTATATAATATATTATATTCTAAAGAAAAAATGAAATTGGAGTAGGCCTTTATGCAAACAATTAAACTTTATAGCTAATACATTTTCGACTTCATTTAGCTTTATTTTAATTTAATGCATTTGCAGTTTATCTGAAGGATTTAAAAATCGTCATAGGCTATATTAATGTAAATTGACCAATTAACGGTAAAAGAAACTCGTTAAACTCAAAAAAAAAAAAAAAAAAAAAAAAAAAAAAAATTACAAAGCAGTAAAATTAGTTAGCACTGTAAAATCTTTACAAAGAATATAATAATTTAACTTAATAAACATAAATTACACATTAATAGCTACTGTCACTGAAAGCATTAATCTAGCTAGGGGAATGTTACGTTGTATGAACGATTGGCTGTGCTATTAAAATGTTGATTGAAAAATTAATATATGAATATGTACAGCGAACTATCCTAGTTAGAAAGCGGCTACAGTATTAGTCCTTAGGGAAATGGGATATGAAATGCTTTCAATGATGAATAAAACGTGATGGGAACTGTCGTCGGAGATGCTATAAAATTATTATTGATGTAGCAGTCTCTTCGACCCCACCGATTTCTCAAGAACTATTAGAGCTATAGGGTGGTAAACCATATAATACATTTGTCTGTGTAACTTCTTCAAGCGAATGTGCGACTAAATGAATATTAATATAATAATATAATAATCATATAATATATAATAATAATATCATAAAACACCTCGACATACATGATTACAGGCATAGTTGTTCAGAATTATGGTTGCCAAAAGATGATTTGTCGAAGTTTATGGCCAAATAGGCTAATTAAGCTTTTTTTCGCAAAATCGTAAAAGAAATGCTGACCAAACGTAAGGAATTTCTTATTTGTAAGGTTGCTATTTTATACAGAATTTTTTCATATTACACAGAATTAGGGATTCTTACGTTTGGTGACCATTTTTTTTTAAGATTTGCCAAATGTTTAACAGAAAGCGAACTTAAGCATTTTTTAGCAGAATGCCAAAAGAAAACGGCTAAATAAAGCCGTTTTCGTTTTTTGCATCTGGTCTTACGAAAGGTAAGAATGCTCGAAGCTCTCATTTTTGTCAACTTATCGAAAATCGTGAAAAATGCTCCAAACAAGGAATTTCTTAATTCTGTACGGTTGCTACTTTCCCGTGCTTGCTGATTTAGCACGTTCAACTTACGGAAATGTAAAAAGAAGATGCGGTGGCGTGGTAGGCCGTTTTGGAATTGATGAATGTTTCATCATAATAAACTTAAGCTTTAATCTAATTTCTGTCAAATCGATAACTCCTCAAATAAGTTCGTCAGTTTTCTTACTTATTTGTAGTTTCTTTCAAATAAGAACTGTGTATTCCTCTCACAACAGGTTGATTCCAAGTGTTTGTACACAGTTACTTTTATGGAGAAATCATAGTCGTCTATACACGAAATTCGTGCAAAATCGGTAGCATTTCTTATCGAGTAAGCAAGAATGAAAAAAACGAAACATCTACATTTCTTCCTCTCTCTCTCTCTCTCCTCTCTTCTTCTCTCTCTTCTGTCTCTCTCTCTCTCTACTCTCTCTTCTCTCTCTCTCTCTCCTGCTTCTCATTCTCTCTCTTCTCTCTCTCTCTCTCGTCTCTCTCTCTTCTATATATTATATATATATATAATTATATATATATATATATATATAATATATATATTATATATATATATATTATAATAATATATATATATATACTATATTTGATATATATATATATTATATAGTAATATATATATATATCTTATTTATATATTATATATTATATATAATATATATATATATAGTATATAGGTAGGTAGTATATATATATAATATATATATATAATATAGATATAGTAGTATTATTATGTATTATTTATATCGTATATATATATATATATATATATATATATTATTATATATAAATATATATATATTATATAATATATATATTATATCTATATATCTAGATATTATATATATATATTATATATGGGCGTATGAGGGGGGCAGGGGCCTTGCTCCCTAATCTTGGAAAAAAAAATGGAACGCTTAATATGTCCTGCCATAAGCGATGTTTTTAAGGGTTTATTAGTAGAAAAACTGAAAAAGATACATCAATTGATAGATATCGTATATGATACTAGCAATTAATTAAGATGTGAACGAGAAAGATACGAAATATGAAACTATTAAAATTAATTAATAAAGTAAGCCAAAACGTTGATTTTGCATGAGATAGAAAACGGCTCTTAGTGCTACCGAGTGAAAGAATTCAAGGTAGGGTAAAATATAATGTTTTTGGGTAAAATACGTTATATGTATTGGGTTTTGTTTTCATATATAGATTTTGTGTATACATAACAAAACATATCACAACCTGAACTTAGAGGGCAGTAAGCCGCAACCTAACCTATATGCACCACGTTCAATCATAAGGCTAGCGGGAATGGGGTTTTAGCATTGGGCTCGGTGTGGGTTCATTTATGGTTATCGTGTAATGGTCATTTCCGTATAAGTAATCAAAGCGGGATCAGGTGAAACGATCCATAAGAGAATGAGAAAAAAAGGAAATATCTATACAGAAAGAAGAGTGTGTATCTGAATACTCATATTTAGAGAGTCCAGTGTTAGGGCATTCCATGGAAAGGGGTGTTAAGAGATCAACAAGGATCTTAGCCTCAGATGAGGTAACAGAGTCTCCCCATAGGAGGTGACGAAGGTTGAAATCTCCTTGTATGACTACCGGAGTGGGGAGCTGCTTGAAAAGGTAGACTAAAAAAAGTCGGCCTTAGTAAACTCACTACTGGGAGCCAAGTACATCGAACAGACAGTGAGATCGGTGGACAGATGGATCTGTGCTGCCATTGCATGAAATCTAGTTCGAAGAAGGACTGGAGAATAATGGACAGACTTATGAATGAGAATTCCTGCACTTCCCCTACCATTGTCAGTTGTCACCTCTTTCTAAGAAGTTAGAGGCGATTTGTGTTCTGACGGTTAGAAGAAGTCGTCATAAAATAGTTGAAGCTCCTGCAAACATATGTACTTTGGTGTACATATGTTTATTAGTTGAACAAGTTATTCAAAATTAGAATAGTAACCATGAAAATTCCATTGAAGGAAGGCGGCCATGCTGTGTAGTAGTTATATGGCTAGGGATAATGTTTGAGGTAGAATCAGATGGAGGGGAAAGGTTGAGGCGTGGGTCCCGACGAGGAGGACCAACAAATCCTGGTACTAAGGAATAGTTGCATAATAAATACTTGGTTTAAAAGACCAGTTTTGAGGAGAAGGGGAGTTTTTTGTTGTATTTGGTGAGGCTCTTTGCCACGAATGTGATAAGTTGAGTTCAATCAACTCCATGTTATTATGTAGACTTGGTTGATCGTTGGAAGTGAAGTTGTGAACACAGAATGCTTATATTTAGGAATGAGAGCGATGTTATCTATCAAGCAAGCAGATTCAGAAATGGGTGGAGAATATGGGGCTGTTTCCATGGAGACAGTGTAGGGGGGAGTCACCTGAAAAGTGTTACCTCTTTGTGAGGGTGTTAGAGTTGCGATATTGGTATCCAACATAGGATCCATTGGGTTACGAAAGTTTAATACTAGAGACTTTCTCAATGAGCCATTAGTTGGGTGATTTTGGAGGACAGGACAATCTGAATTAGGGTGGAAGATCTCTGGCTCACCTTTCATGCCGCCAACTGATGCAGGAGTGGGTCGTCACATATAGCTCCATTTGGGAACTATAATCCATTTATTCATCCGGTATGGCATAGAATCCTTTAGGAAGTGCTGTTATAGGAAACTGTAGGTTGTAAGTGGTTTCAGAAGAGCTCGAATAATCCTGTAAGCTATCTTAGGTTAGTTGGTGGATTGTTCAACAGCTGTTGTTCTGTTTGGGTACAATCTATTGATGTCAATGCTTTTTTCTCAGGAAGACTTGTGGCTGGGTTTCTTCTGAGCTTAATTTTTTACATCTGGAGTCGGCGTGGTTTGCATTAGAAATTCGGATGTTTTATATTTTAGCGAATAATCTTTAGATTGGTGCTTAATCTTTTGTTTCTGTTTACGTTCGGACATCTTTTTCAGGATTTTGAGTTATGGCGGGAGACGGATTAGGAGACATAAACGCAGGCCTCTTACGTGAGTTTGGCGAACTCATTGGGAAAGTAGGGGGCAGAATTTCTTGGCAGGAAATGCTCTCCAAGCTTTGTGGAGGATGAACTAATTAGTTTCATTGTTTGTTAGTTGAAAACTAGTACTCCGAGTAGGGCTGTTGACGGCATTTTGAACGGGAGATTGTATCGACGGCTGCTTTTGGACTAATTGAAAATTTGGTAGTATAGGCAATGCAGGCGGGCAGGTTGCAATAATTGCTTGAGTCTCGCTAGGATTGGGGGGAAGAGTTCTACTGGAGTGGAGTTGTGTCAGTGGATTGACACGTGGAGGCAGAGGGGCTGCTGCAATTGTAGCACAGGATTACCTTGGTCTTGTAGGATATTCGTCTTTGAACTGGTGTATGGTATCTCTCCTGCTCAATTTTTGTATGGAGCATATCTCCAAACCCCTTGTTCAATAAGGTAAGACGGGCATTTTAAGGAAGAGGCACTGTGGGGTCCTCCACAGTTTTTGCAGTGTGGTGTGTTTTCAGAGGGAGTGTAATATTCTTAACCGCAAACTCGGCATATATCATAAATCTCCTACAGTATTTAAAGCAAAGTCTTGGTCGGGGAATAAACGAACGAATAATGTAGCTTGTAAACCCTATTTTCATCTTTGAAGGTGGAAAAAGGGGTTAAAGTTTAGTAGTGAACGAGGATTTGGCGTGTCAGGCGAGTCCCGAAGAGGGGGAAATTAGTAAACGTTTGCAACGGGAAATCTTTTCTGCTGGAGATTTCTTAGAATTACAACAATATCTTTTTTCTGTTCAAAATAATAAATAGTGCCTATGGATGTGTTTCTTATTTCATCAGGAATGGAAATAAGAGGGATATTTCCGAGAGACATTAAGGATGACCAGATGGAACTTTGATTCCGGGTAGTAGCTTGAACGAGAAGGGACCCGATTTTCATTAACGTGACTGGAGGTCTTCAACTCCTAAAGCTTTTGCAGGTGCATCGCTATGAATGATGGTTCTATACTCAGTAAGAGCTTTGGAAGTGAAGGATCGCAATAAAAGAATGATGTGTCAGCTGGCAATCCCGGGGGAGTGGCAGGATATAGAGTAAATAAATGAGAACGAAAAGGGCGAATTGGGCACCTGGGATGTCGAAGGCGTGCCAGGCAAAGGATCACTGGGAGTAGGCAGAGGCCTTCCAGGTAAAGTGGAAGGAGTCATGGCGTTAATGCTCGAAGTACAATCCAGAAGAATAGGTCGTTTAATCATTACAATTTCGTCAACTTTTATATTTATCAGTGGCCGAGGCAAGTTAAGGGAATCCACTGTATTTAAAAAAGGGGTCTCCCCTCACGGGCGTCTGGCCCATGAGGTTTGTACCCGGAGGACCGCGGTAAGCTGCGGAAAGTCTCTTATTATAGGTGTTCCAGAGGGGTCAGGAAAAGAAAAGAGCTAAACTTTGTGCTAGGTCATGTGTACCGAATCACAATACAAGTGATGCGGTTCACACACCTTCAGCACAGATGACGCCAGGTGCCCCCCTACCAAAAGAAAGGGTGACATCAACGTTCATATACCTTTCTGCGATAAAAAAAAAAGGATAGCACCTGTAGTGGTGGAGGAAGAGGATTGAAAAATATAGATAATTAATTCGAAAACTGAGGGGAGAGGAAGGAGACTAAAAGATTACATATGTGACAAATACACACCACAATGCTGGACGGAAGGGATGCACAAAGGACCCTTAGTATTGGTTCTTATCACGGTAATGCATATGTCCCCAGTTCTACTAGAACATAACACACTAAGAGGATCAGAGGGTATTATTTTTTGAGTCAATAACAGGACCCACATGGCTCGACAAGAGCATGCGCAACACTGAGTTGAAAAATCAACACATGGTAGGTTCGGGCATATTCGTATTTATTCGGTCAAGGAAAATCTCCAAGAAACCAGCTTAAGTCTCAGTGTCAAAAGATAAATAAAAATAAATAAAATTAACTCAAACCTTAATTGTTAAAATAGATTTAGAAAAGACTTAAAAATTTTTCTAAACACTAGCCCAAATACCAAAAACAACCTACAATATAAACTTAATTTTAGTATAAAGATATAATAAATTAAGTGTTATGGACCATACTTTCAAAAAGCTTGTGCTGTCTGAGATTAGCTCAATAATTGCGTTTATTTCAGCTGAGGTTTTCCATTTCTTGTTTAAAAGCTCTCTACTTGCTTCTTCAGGATATCTTTAGATATGGAAGTTATTGCAGAAAATAGGAAAGCAAGGTTTGAATATTTTATCTTTGATAGAAATAGGAAATGACACAGCCGAATAGGTCAGTTTCGGAACAATCAATGAAGATATGGCGAACAGATTGTGCGGGGTATGGCGACGGGAAAAATTGCGATGGGAGGGCCCGTGACATTATACGTGAATGGGGTATGGGGTTGATTGTGTGGCCAATATGGAGGAGTGCAAGTTTCACCTTGTGTAGCGGCTTTCATCGGGTGGGAGAAAGACCACTTCATCATGCTTCGGCTTTATAGTTTCCTAAGTTTTCGCTTCCCGCTGAGATTATTCGTCCAGCCACTCGGCCATAAGATCGGATAGCCTATAGTCGATAGCAGGGGATAGTAATCAGATTGATGGGATTCGGCCTTGTCGAATGTGGGAATCCGAGTACTTGAAACAGCGTCGAAAAGAAGAGGCGGCCATTGGCCATCATCTATCAGCGAGTTCATTACCAGAGATCCGCTACGATGAGAGGGGTCCAGCGCATCGAATGATTTGTTTACGGGAGTGGAAAGCCAAGGGAAATGGTTGTGTGATTACCAGCGGATACATTGCGTTTTTAGAATTAAGGGGTTTTAGCGCTGGGAGCACGCTGAGGAATCTGAATTGAAAATGACATATGCAGTGGTCTTGGTAGGAATAGGAATTCCGTGAAGGGCAATATTATAGCCATTTTAATTCTGCTTTTAAAAATGAAGCATGAGGGTGGTGGATTTATGGGATAGGTTGCGGGTCAGGAAAGACAGCAGGTGCGCCCATATTTTCCCCTGTGTTTAGAGCCTCAGAAACACTGAGTTAAATTCAACGTAAACTGCCGGAATCGACAGGAATGATGGCCCTTAACATTCAACAGGGTGACTTGACTTGAGAGAGAGGTCAGGGCAACAAACAATGGGAGCTGGAAAAGCCAGGTGCTAGTACCCTCGTGTAAGAGAAGGCTAGCACCTTGGTGCAAATGGAATTAAAGAAATTAAGATGTTATGAACTGTATTTGCCAAGATGGGCAGAATTATTCTGGGGTATCTCTCAGAGAATCAGTGTCAGAGCAGACGGTATTGGGGTTTTAAAACGAAGATTAACTTGTGCACAGGATGTATTTCCTTCGAAGAAAGAGTGGCACACAATGGATTCAACTTCAAGGTCACCCGGGAGTGATCGGAGGCTCCAGTGGAGATACGGATTGCCTCGTTTTGGATGGATCTAATAGGTGTAGAGAGTTGGGGAGGCCTGACCATATACTACACAGCCATAGTCCAGCTTTGATCGGTTAGGGTGATATAGAGACATAAATGGACTTGCGATCAGAACCCCAAAATTGAGCGTGAGCATGACGTGTAGCAGGTATCAAGCACGCAGATGACAAGTTCTTTTTCAGGGTTGTGAGTGATGTGAGAGGAATGGCGGGGGCCAGGTGCGTTATGTTAAAAAGAGTGGTGCGTAATGACTCTAGGAATTTGACTGTGTGAAGTTACAGGAATGGGCGAACCATATTAGGTTAGGTCTGCGGGAGAAGGTGACAGGTTCTTCGATTCCTTTTTATTAAAGCACTGCTGAGGTGTTGGTGGGAGAAAAATAAGCCATGGCAGTTACCCCATTGTGAAATATCTCAATAGCTGAGTTTAGAGTTGCCTTTCGAGGAAAATGTGCAGCCTGTCAGTATATTACGCAAGCGTCATCAACATAGAGAGAAAACTTGACCGTCCGCTGGATATAATGTACGTATGTAGATTTAAATGTGAGGAGCAATATAAATTAACTTAAGAGACATTAGTCAGCAGAACGCTTCATCCAGTGTGTGTGTGAGGAGAGTGTAGCTAAGGAGCACCGAACCTGGATTGGATCTATTTGACAGAAGTATTTAAATGGAAAAAGGAGGAAGTGTGTCTCGACGGAAACCGAGCGATGAAGTTTAGAGAAATCCAGGTGGCTGCGCGAAGGTTGTGGTCATTACGCTTTTATCGAAGCGTCAAAAGAAGACACGCCAAGAACAGTAAAGAGTAGTAAAGGCTTCAAAGATGTCAAGTCCCAGTTCCGGGTTCGAACGATTTTTGCGGGAAACCAAATGGAAGTTTGCCCAAGTTGGTGACTCTCCAGAACATGGAGAAATCTGCCTGAACCATTTTCTTCATTATTTACAGAATGACAGGTCAGCGAAATTGGTCTCCTTGGTTTTCCACTTCGGAATCTTCCAGGTTTAGATAGAATTACAAAAGCCTGTAGCAAAGAGATTGGAAAAGAGATCGATCCTTTAACAGATTCAGACAAGAATTTTAGGGATGGATTGATGGTAGTATGATGTAAGTAAATTTCATGTCTTGGAGTCTGACCAAGAGCACCGTTTTTGCTATCGCCAGCTTTGCATTGATACTCGCAAGTGGAAAAGACAGTTAGTAGTATAGTTCTTCCCTTTTTTGCTGTTGAAAGTGCGTGGCAGGGTGCAGTGTTAGTTTCTCAATTTTAAAGGCTTCAGGATAGCGGGAAAGCTCGAGTGGCTAGCAAAACTAGAACCTAATGCATCTGCCAAAGCAGCAAGAGCGGGATATCGTGTCTTGTTTATGTGCATGCGCCATAATGGAGACTGGTGTTGGGAGTTATTGGAGCTAGAGATATTTTCTGCGCACTATTCCACATAAGGAAGGGTACGTTGTGGACGTTATACAGTCGAAATGTAAGTTCAAAATTCTGTTTAGAGTATTTGGCGATTAATCTCCGAGAATCTACCGCAGGCTGCGTAAAAAATAATCATGTTTGGATGTACGGGTCCTTTTAGTATTGCCGTAGGTTTCTCCTCTTATCCTTAGCTGTGCGCCTCTTGGACCAACCAAGGGTTTGTCAACCACCTGCCTGTGGAAGATGCGGATGCAAGCTTCCGCTGCGAGACGACAACTCGCTGGAAGAAGTTTGAAAGGAAGGTCATCAACAGGTCGGCAACCGGTTATTGAAGGAGTGGAAGGAGTGGGAATCTGTGGCCTGATACAAGAATGAGCCACTCCGTCTCGGTTATAACACGCTGAGAGTTAGTTTTACATTCGACTCGTACAAAGCTCTTTAAAGCCTATTGGGAAATGATCACTCCGTAAATAATCAAAGCAGGGCAGGTAAGCGATCTATAGGATGGAGCAATGAAACATCAATAAGGTAAGAAGTGTGGTGTATCTAAATTTGTAGGGCAGTCCTGTGTTAGGCATCTTCAGGGGAAAAGGAGGTTTAGAGATCTACAGGCGGCTTGGACTGACGAAGTTCCAGAGTCACCCAATAAGGGGGCTGAGGTCGAAGTCTCCTAGAATATACCACGGATAGGGGCTGATTAAAAAGGTCAACTAAGTCGGACCTTAGTAAATGCACTACTCGGAGCCAAGTAGATCGAGCAAGATAGTAATGTCGGTGGACAATAATTCGTGTGCACGGGCTTGTGAAGTTCTGAGTTTGAACAGGAGGGACTGGAGAATGAGATGAGCATGAATTTAGTTTCCTGCACCGTCGCCTATCACTTGTCAGCTCTTTCTATAGATCTTTTGCGGGCGATTATTATTTCGTACGGGTTTGGAAGAGAAGCGCCGTTATGATATAGTTCGTGAAGTTCCTGGAAACTAGTGCACTTGGTTCTTCAAAATTAGAGTGGTAGTCACGACAATTTCATTGAAGGAAGTGGCCATGCTGTTGTGTTATAATTACTATGATGATGCGGTCTTTTTAAACGAATTGTCTCTTATGTGATAGGGGTGGTTGGAGGGGATTGCGGATGGAAGAGAAAGTGGGGGAGTACGTGGATCTCAGATAGAGGGGGACAACTAACAGAGATTTTTGGTTTGTACGACCGCTTTTTGAAGAGTTCGAGGTAGTGTATTGGGTGAGGGTGTCGCGATGAATGCGAAGATTAAATTGAGTGCAATCAATCCATAGTGTTATGGTGGGGTGTGAATTTTGGTTGGTCGTTGGAAGAGGAACCAAAATGCTCATGTTTAGGAATGGGAGTGGTATCAGTATACACCAAGCAATTAAGCAGATTCAGAAATGTTTGAGGGATATGGAGTTGTTTCCATGTAAATGGGGAAGGAATGTGTCACCAGAAGGTGTTATCTTTTTAAAAGTGTTTGGGGTGCGATATTGGGTTTCAAAGAAGATTCGTTGGACAGTTGTCAAGGTTTGATACTGGAGATTCGTTGGAGTGATTTTGGGAGATTGGACAATTGATTGGAGATGGATACCTCTGGGTCCCCTTTCATGACTCCAACAGATCCAGAACGCTTAGAGTGTTTGCGGCGTTACGTTGGACAGCTTTCCATTCGCCTCTCTCGGAAGCGCAGAAAGCATTAAAAGAGAGTGGATCAGCACATCAAGCTCTATTTGGAGCTTGTTATTCATTTCATCGCAGCGTATAGAATCCCTTGATTGTGGGAGGCTGGGAAGGAAATTCGAAGAAGAGTTATAGGAAGATTCAGAAGCCCTAGAATTATCTTGCAGACTATTAGGGGTTGATGTGTGGGCTTTTTTCGATAGCTGTTGATTGTTTGGTACAATC
Source organism: Trachelipus rathkii (assembly GCA_015478945.1). Lineage (NCBI taxonomy): Eukaryota > Metazoa > Arthropoda > Malacostraca > Isopoda > Trachelipodidae > Trachelipus > Trachelipus rathkii. The sequence goes on from JABUQX010024109.1 coordinate 19,233, forward strand.
TATTGAAGCAATTGCTTTTGTCTCTGGAGTAAATTTTGAATAGACTTATAGCGAGGTCCCTTCTGAGTTGCATTTTTTTTGCTTGAGTTAATGTGTTTTTGTTAAGAAATTCGGGATGCTTTGTTATTTACGAATAATATTTAACTTGGGGATTATTCTTTTCTTTGTGTTAGAAACATCTTTATTCAGGAATTGATTTAAGTGGGAGGCTATTAAGGAACAAAGAGAACAGGGCCTCTTGCATTAAGTTGAGAACCTATTGGGTAGTATGGGACATGTGTCCTGGCAGGAAATGTTTTCCAAAATTTGTGTGATGAACAACTGAGGTTTCATTCGGTTTGTTGAAAACTTAGTTACTCGGCGAGATAGGGTTGTTGATGGCTTTTTGGCGGGAGATTGGATCAAGGCTGCTTTGTACTACTATTTGAGAAGTCGGTAGTGTTGGCAAAGCAGGTAGACCGTTACAGTAACTGCCCGAGTTTCGCTGGGATTTGGAGAGGAGTTCTACTAGGATGGAGTTGTGTCGTGGATTAACACGCGTAGGCATGGGCAGTGCAATTGTAGCGTAGATTGCCTTGTCTGCTGTAGGGTACTTTTTATGAGCCTGGACGATTTGCATTCTCTTATGTTAAACTTCTGAAAGGTGCACAATTCCAGAACTTAATGCTCAAGCAGGTAATACGGGGTGATTTGAAAAGAAAGCAATGTGGGTCCTCCCACAGTTTTTACCAGTGTGGGTGTTTTCGGGAAAGGGAGGTGAAACTTTTTTGTCAGCACTGCTGAGTACAAATCCTGAGCCCTTCAATGTTTTTGGGATAAACTAAATCTGTAGACAACTTGAAGCATCGTTCTTCATCGAGGATATAACTGGCCGAAAGATTGTAACTTCACGACCCTATTGCCATCTTTGTAGGTGGTAGGAAGGGTATTAAAGGTTCAGCCCCAGTAACAGAGGGTTTGAAGCATCATGGGAGTCTCGACTGGAAGGAAGCCTGTCAACATTCGTCATGGGAAATCTTTTTTGCTAGAGATGTCGTAGGATGATGGAGGAATCTTTTCTTCTCCATGGTAGAGCAAATGAACCTTTTGAAGTTCTTATTTCATCGCATCAGAAATAAGAGGAAGTTGCGAGACAGTTAAGGGATGACAAAAAGTAAGACTTTGATTCCGGTTAGCAGTTTGAACGAGAAACCCATTTCTCACTAATGTGACTGGAGGGTCTTCAACTCCTAAACTTCTTCAAGCTGCACCGTAAGAGAATGATTCTTTTGCCAGTAAAGAGCTGTGGAAGTAAGATGGGATCGCAGTAATGTTTAAAGTATATCGGGAAGGATGTATCTGCTGGCATTCCTGGAGGGTGTGCAGCGTATGGAGTAAACGAATGAGAACGACTATGACGGGGGGGGGGGCACCTTTGAGGGACTGCCCTAACCGTTTGGGCCCCGGGGGGTTTAGTTAGGGCATACAGTCGACGAATGCTGGAAATTTATGCAACAGGACCCTCAGGTGTAGGAGAAGGAAGAAAAGCACAGGTATACCTGCTGGTCTAGAAGTAGTAGGGACCGAGGTGGGATATGGCTGGGAACCAGACGGATGATAATTGATGTTGATGTTATTCTCACCTTTCTTTAATAACGTTTTTTTCTTTAATTAACTTCTCCATAAAAGTATTAAACCACGAACTTCGTCTCCATGAATGAAGTTATCACAATAAAACAAATGAAACATAAAAATGAATAACAGGATGGGCTGGAAAAGCGTATATTATATAAGGAAGGGTAATCCTTCTCTCATCAGGTTACAGGCCAGAGACCCACAATCTCCCGGACCCCACCCCGTAGGGTAGGCTGTTTATGTGGCCTCGGAAGATCCTCCCGAAACTCTACGCCGGTTTACCCTCTCCCCCCGTGTACCACACGGCACCTTATATCTTCACGTAAAGCCCGAGATTATACACACAAAGTGCACAATGGCCTCCTCAGTGGTTAGCCAAGGCTCAGGTTCCCTTCAATTGACGGCCCGGTCAAAGGTGAGTTAAAGGACCGGTTTTTCTCCTGTACCCTCATCCACGGGGAGAAAGTGTGGGGTGAACTGAAACCCCATGCGGGAATTAAGAGGCACCGGATAGCCCAAGGGGCTGTGACGGGGAAAAAGGGGATGACAGCTCGCATACAACCACTTAAAGGGACTGATGGGTGGGATTCAAGAAAAGAAAAGAAAAAAAAATTAGCAACTGTGATAAAGGTGAATTGAAAAGACGGAAATTTATATGAAAAATGAGGGGAAAGGATGAAGGTTGAAAGTTAATGTGTGACAAATGCTAATGCACGAATGCACAACAAATATTCATACACGTATTGGGGACGGAGGGGACACTCATAAAAACCCATCGACATTGGTTCTCATCGCTATGCCATGGGGTATTGATTCTTGTTATGGTGCGAGGATAGAGAATTATCCAAGACAAAATTTCAACATCTCTTTACCAAAAGCTTAACGACAACATTTAGATTAGATATTCTCAACAAAGTCATGTAGATTTAACTATTAATATCTCGCTCTTGTTATCTTTCCAAAACAAATTTTTGATCATTCTACTTCTCTCAATCTTGTTCAATTTTGTTTTCGTAATTTAAGTATATTAATATTGAAAGTTTAAATCAAAGTTTAATGCGATGTTTCACTTTTGCTTTTGAAATTTGGTACTTCAAGTAAAAAAACTCTTGTCAAAATAAATTTTACAGCTTTTGTAAAATTTTTAGAAGATATAACAAACAAAAGTAAATCAAACCATTTAATTTAATTTTTTTTTTTAATTCGAAATAAAAGGAATTTGTGTTGGTTGGAAATAATAATAAAAAAACATTCTGTATGAATAATTTTATTAATGAATTAAAACTACGTTCCACACTGGTCTTTCTTATCAGATTGAAAAGATTAACACAATATTGTCATATGAACAATTTTCAAACAAATTTCTTCAATTCCTAGACACTTTCAGAATAAATGATCACACGTTGGGAAAAACTGCATTTCTAAATCAAAACCATTGTTTCATGATCCACATCCACGATACTTAGCTTCTGTTCTTTAACTAAAATGTGTAGATGAAGATAAAATGTGCAGAACTCGATGTAAATATATATATATATATATATATATATATATATATATAATATATATATATATATATATATATATATATTATATATAATATAATTATAATAGTATAATATATATATATATATATACTATATATATTATATAATATATTATTATACCTATATATATATATATATATATATATATATATATATATATACTATATATATATTATATATATATATAGTATAGTATATATATAAATAATATTTTTTTTTTTTTTTTTTTTATATATACTTATATATACTTATATATATATATATATATATATATATATATATATATATATTTTATATATATATATATTTTATATAAAAATATATATATATATATATATATATATATATATATATATATATATATATATATATATATATATATATATATATATATTTATATATATATATATATATATATATATATATATATATATATATATATATATTCCTTAAGTAAGTATAATTTTTCTAGCAAATGTTACATGTAAAAATGTATACTTTTCAAAACAAAATCTTTAAATATTACAAAGTTATTAGAAAATTTTAGTGCCTGTAAAAACCAATAAGTTTTATATTTTATTTTCTTACATATAAAAATACAATAAATAAAAATATTAATATAAGCAAATAAACTGAAAAATTATATAGTCATTAAACATAATACATAAGTCAATATAATGTCCTTATAACTGTATAACAACAATACATAATTCCTATGAATACGGTACAAAAAAAAAATCAATTTTTTAAATATATAAAAAAAAATCTTTCAATTAGCAAGCTAGCTTAGTGTGGACGTAGAATGAAAATTTAATCAATCTTCAAAGTTTCCAATTAAAAATAAACATCATAACTATGAAGAATCTTATATAAACAGTGATACAGATATCCTCGTTAAGTCTAAATGACATCTCACTCCTGCAGACGAACCAATATACAAATTTGAAAATATGTTGAAGCACATCGTTTAATGCAGATAAGTACAAAGCATCAACATAGTATTATATAATATATATATATATATATATATATATATATATATATATATATATATATATATATATATATATATATATATATATATATATATATATATAAATAGATATACATAGTATAATTATATAATATATATATAATATATATATATACTTTTATACTATGGTATCAACGTCTACAAATCAAGTAGTTTAAATACAATAAGTTAGTTAAAATATAATAAATATATTATAAAATAAGTTACAAATTGCTAAACCAACCTATATAGAACTAAGATTAGGAATTAAATTTTTTGTTTTAAACATTGACAAAAACTGTATTATTTATTAGTGCTCAACTACTGTACATACATCTAAGAAAATACATTACATAAACCAATGGAAATATGTATAGTTAAATGAGAGATGTAATACATTTGGAGTAGGAAGTGAGCTTCTAAAAATCCAATAACCATTCCATAATCCATAAAACCTTCGTGGATTTTATAAAAAAAAAAATGTATGATGTGAGGGAATATTATACTGATGTAATCCAATTAAACAATATTTCATAAAATAGACCAAAATGAGGACACTGCATCATATGTTATCTCTTACTTCTAGATCCTCGGATATTAAATAATGTTGATGAGTGAGAAAGAGGTGACAAAACATTATAATAAATTTTTTACTGTTATAAGATTCAAAGTCTTTCAAACGCTAAATCTTCAAATTTAGTTTATCAGTAAAAATTATCCGATTATTAATGTTTACACTATATATGAATATTATAAAAAATCATAAGAAAAAAAGAAGGCTGTAATCAAACAGAATTTTTCATATTCTAAAACTAATTACCGAGTGACTGGTATTATTATGTAAAATATATAAATAATAAAATGATGGTGATTCGGAATAAATAACCAAACAATACTGTAAACGTTTCCCATAATTCCAAGAAATATTGAATAAATAGCATTTATAGGATCATATTAATTAATATGTGAAAGCTCAAAATTTTAAATCAATTTAAAATTTATACCAATTGGCATAATTTATTAAATTTCATGATTCCACAATATTGGATATCATGAAATATGAAGCAAAGAATGATGCTTCTTAATACAATATACTTTTAATTAAAAACTAAAATAAAAATTTTCGATAGCTTAGTGTGAGGTAAGTTTATTTTAGGTATAGAACACTCTCTATTTTGCTACAAAGATGTTATAGGTGTACATAAAACCTGAATAAATATATATATATATATATATATATATATATAGTATATAATATATATTATTATATATATATATAATATATAATATATATATATAGTAGAATATATATATAATATATACTATATATATAATATAGTATTATATATATATACTGCTATATAGTATATATAGTATATATATAATATTATATATAATATATATTAATATATATATATAATTATATATATATAATATATATAGTATATATTATATATATATATATATACTATATTCTCTTCTCAGACCCCAGGTTGGGGGAGGTGCGCAACATACACCGGAAACATAATAGTTAAGTAGAAGAACATGACGTAAGTCGAAATAAAAGTCCTCATACCCTCTATATATAGCCTATATATATATTATAATATATTATATATATAGTATATATATATATATATATATTTATACGTATATATATATATACTATATATTATATATATTATATATATAATATAGTATATATATATAAAGTATATATATATATATATATATATACTTATATTATCATTAGTATAATATATCAAAATTTTTATATCTATATACATATATTATAATACTTATATATATAATATATATATATATATAATTCAAAAATTGGTTAAATATTATCACCAATATATAATTTAGCAAGAAAAACAAAACAAAAACAAAAACGTAACCCGTGTAATTAAAATATTAAAAAGGTAAAAGAATAAAAGGATGTAACAAAGACCCTTTTAGCCCTGTTTTTATAGTCTTTGTTACACCCTTTTACTCTTTTACCTTTGTAATGTTTTAATTACGTGGGTTTAGTTCATAGATATATAGAAATGGTTTTTTTTGACTTACCATATATTATTATATATATATAATATATATATTATATATATAATAATTATATATATATATATATATAATATATATTATATATATAATATTATATAATAATATATAGAGAGGAATAATAATATATATTAATATATAGTATTATAACATCTGTATTATGTCTGCCTGATTAAAATATTTATTATCTGCAGGTAATATTTTATTATTTTTCTTGCGAATTCGAAAATAATGCTTTCACAATAAAAGTTTTTAAAAAAATAAAGGTTTAAATGAAAATTTAAATGTTTAAATAATAAAGATACCCAAGGTTAAATCGCGACAGTCTACAGTTGCTGGCGAGTCTACAACTTGCATGGGGAGTCACCATGGGTCAGGAGTCTCAACCTCCTCTCTCCACAAATTTCTCCCACACATCTTCTATATACTAACAGAGGAAAGATATATTTTCAGGCAGGTATGTAAAATACAATAGTGCATATATATTATAATATATAATATATATATTATATATATATAATATATATATATATATATAAATATTATAATAATATTAAAATAAAAAGTGTATATATATAATATATTTATATATATTATATATATATTATACTGATATATATATAAAGCATGCTGGAGAGAACATATTGATACATATATTGTATAAAGTTTGATATAAATGGAGTAATACATATAAGGTGATACATATCAAAATAAATAAAAAATGGTTATTATAGAAATGTTTGCTCATATATTGAAAAAAAAACTAAGAATAAATGATATATATAAGAATGAAGGTGATACTTTTCTTAAACTTTTTCAAATATCTTTATTTCATTTTCATTGAATTATACAATTCTTATGTGAATTAGTGTCCGAATATTAAATATAACTTTCAAAATGTTATAGGACTTAATTTGGTAAAAAAAAAAAAAAAGAAACAAGGCAGGTATATTATCAGTGTTTGCTTCATTAATGCCTCTGTTACTAATGACGTTACCAGAGAAACTAGCAAATCATTACTACACATTCATTATTTATAAAATGCTCAGCACAAGTTTGATGTCAAAAATTCGACATGAAACACGTTAGCATAAGGAACTTAACCACATCAATAAATTTTTACATTTTGAAACCAAACTCCTGCAAATGGATTTAGTAACATATATGTAAAATTTAAGAAACAAACACAAAAATAATAATACCCTCTAAAAAAAACAAAGAGTAAACTAAAAAACATTTTCGATTGCTTCTACCTGTTTCCGTCACTAATAGTTTATTGACAGTTGGAAAAAGATACAAAGTATTTGAAAAGTACCACAAAAAATTTTCTATTCTGTTATTTTAAATAATACATCAAGTGGAAATTCCGTATTGTTTCTGAATATTTATTTACCCCAAAATTTTCTTTTCCTTTAACAAAACAAATGAAAATTTATTAACAATAAGAAGTTCAACTTATTAAATATCCATAAAAGAAATTGCAAAGTTTAAAATTCACACGGGGTCAAACCGGTTCACTCGTGTAAAGATTACAGTCTCAATGTTACAATATAAATTACATTAAAACAGAATTTTCAGCTTTAAAACAAATATTGACTTCATGAAAGAAAGCAAACCTCAAAAGTACAAAGGAGAAATAAACACAAACAAAAGTCAATTATTTTTAAACATCATAATACCAAAGCCAAGATCACGGGGTATCAATTCAGATTATATATAATTTTTCTTCTACTCGTATATGCTGCATATATATATATATATATATATATATATATATATATATATATATATAATATATATATTATATATTTATAATATATATAATATATATATATATATATATATATATATATATATATATATATATATATATATATATATATTATATATATATTCAGGTATATATATATTCATATATATAATATAATATATAATAATTTATTTTTTTTAATAATTTTTAATTTTTATTTTAATAATAATAAGGTACTATAAATCTATATAGGTATATTATATATATATATATATTATATATATATATATATATGGGTAATTGGACTACGGCACATGACACAAAAAAAGAGGAAACAACTCAAAATCACTGGATTAAGATTGACATGCCCGAACACAAAGTTCGAGAGAGATCCGATGGTATAGGTATCTATCCATCGCAATTCATCCCATAAACTCTATGTTATGCATACATAGATGATGAGAAAAGCGATATATATATATATATATATATATATATATATATATATTATATATATATATATATATATATTATATGTTTATATATATATATTTATTATTATAAGATTAGATATATATATATAATATATTATATAATATATATATATATATATATATATATTAGATTATATATTATAATGTTGCGGATGATCCGCATCGGCGCGGAATAAGCTGAGAAATAAGTTTTCCTAAAACAAAGTATATCTTCAACCGCCATAGTTGAATATAATCCACGATACACCCAAAAACGGAACAGTTATTCGAATGCAGGTTCAATCCCGAAAAATAAATTGAAAAATGCTAGAAGGCAATGGTTGGTGCTTTAAAACCAGAAATCAGCTGATTCTAAGGTAACTCGTCGCGACTTTCTTCATGGCAGCAGTGTCAATGAACAGAAGTTTGAATACAAAAATGAAGCTGATGAAAAAATTTTTTTTTTTTGTATTCTAACGGAAAAAAAGCACAAAGTGACGCTAATCCTTTCGAATGGAAAAATACCTTAAACTGATTACACTTGCTGAGCACTATTTAGCTTGGCCTCCCAGTAGCATTCTCGGAGAACGTTTGCTTTAGTAGTGCAAGCACAGAATCTGAAGAAAAGCGAAATAGACGTAACGACGAAAACGTAGAGAAAGTTATATTTTTAAGATGCAACTTCCCTTTTTTTTTTGTTTTGTTTTGTTTCTGAGAGCGGACCTCACCAACAAAGGGCATATGCCGTCCCTCCAGGCAGACAAAAAACTTCCCTTCAGGCTACCACGAGCTCAAGGCAAGTGAACCCACCTGCACGAGAGCCCGTGATACTCTCCGCAACTTCCCTTTGTTAAGGTTCGAACTTTAAAGGATCTTTTTCAACCACTATTAATAACGGTTGTATTGTTTTGAAGTGCTAAAAAATTACTTAACTTTCTTGTTCACATATACCATTATGACGTCAAAGAAAAGTGTCGAGAAGAGTGGTTGGTGGAATGATGGGTTGCGTCCTAGTTCTACTTCCTGACAAAGTGTTAAAAAGCTCACTAAGACCTGTCTCATTTGTGATATTTCTGCTCCTTCTGAGTATCAGTTATTACATAATCTTTACCCAACCAAAATTCTAGATTTATTTAAAGCACCGTATATTTAATAACATGAATATCCGCATCCGCGGAGACGCAGAAAAATAAAATCCGCATCTGTATCCGTGGATGTTCAGATTGTGTAATCTGAATTACAAATGCATCAGCGACATCACTAATTATATATATATATATATATATATATATATATAATTTTTAATATTTTTTAATATATTATATATATATATATATTTTATTATAATATGAAACTATATATATAATGTATATATAATATATAGTATATATATATTTATATATATATATCTATAACTATATATATATCACAGAATCTTCAAAAAATGAAAAAATCTTATCACAGAAAAAGAACTTAAAGCTTAGCAATACAAATTTGATAAATTTTAGGATTAAACTAGGTTTTGATTAGTATATAAAATATTATTATATATATATATATATATTATAATAAATATATATATAATATATTATATATATATATATATATAATATATTATATATAATATATATTATATATATATATAATATATAATATATATTATATATATATAATATATATATATAATATAAATAAAATTATTAATGTTTGAATTTTATTAGCGCCAGGACCACACACTGTATTTTAGCCGATGCGTTTTAATCGCCCCACTTTTATTCTTTACTATGGTTTAAATACGCCCATTTCACTGAATTATTATACTGATATTTGTGCGCGGTTAAACTGCAGGAAGATGCGGTTGCATCTTGGAGCAGCATTTCAACCGGCAGGTGTTGACGAGCAGATTTAAAATTCTGATTAGTGAATACCTGCATAATGGGGTGCTCTTGAAACGTAAAGGATAAAATGCAACGTGTGGTCCCGGCCTACTTAATAATAAAATAATAATAATAATAATAATAATAATAATAATAATAATAATAATAATAATAATAATAATAATAATAATAATAATAATAATAATAATAATAATATGTATAAAATTTTTCCTGATTGATTTATTTTAAAATAGTAATAAAAATAAAATTAAACATAAAAATTACAATGAATTAATTATTCAGGTTAAATTTGTAGAAGCAAAAACAACATGAATCCAATAGACAAATTGATTGACAACTTATATGTATCACATTTGGTTAACTGTACTTTCTGGTTTGATTCATTTCGCAGAACTAGTTTTTAGCGGTCATTATCGATTTCTTCAGTTCCTGATGCTTTATTAATCGTTCTTGCCTCTCTTCTCGACGGAGTTTACAGTTCGGAAATCCACATCGATCCTCATTGCATGTATCCAAGTGAAGACGAAGTATGTGCCCATACATATTTTTGAGAGCGCATTCATGAGTCGCATGTAGAACGTGATGGACTACTCTCTTGAACATGAAACAAAGTGATCCATGCTCCTCCCCACAAGACATTGCATGTCCAAATTCTTGTAAGAAATATTTCAGTTGTTGTCTCTGAAGCATTTCCAGAAGAGTCTCCGACAAATTCTTTGCGTGGCCGTAGCATACAGAGCCTTTAAAGTCTTGCAAATGAAATTCAAGAAGTCCTTTCATGTTGACTATCACCTTTCGCTGCTCTTCTGACCATTTCACCTTTTTTGGGGGAGGTAACAGTTTGTCATGCCTGTCATCATCATCATCAACTTGTCTTTTAACTCGGACAAAAACTTCTGAAGATTGATGGCGGACTTTTAGGGTCCCTGATACATCAATGACTTGGGAGACATTTAAACTATTTGAGTACTTTGTGGGAGTACTACTACTGGCTACTGTTTCTGGTTTCGTAGCAAAGTCTTTTCCTTCATGCACAACGTGCAGAGATGTTGCCTCGTTTGAAGCTTCATCGAGACTCTCGTAAGACGAATCTATCTCTTCTGAGCTTTTACTCTCCGAAACTGAATAGTCATTACTGATTTCTTTCATATCAGAATCACTCAAGTCACTTTCATAGGCATCGTCTGACTCTATTTTTATTAAGTCACATTTGAATCGTAAGTTTTGCAGATATTTGAAATCGTCCTGCTTTCCTTGATCATCATTAGAACCTTCTAATTTCAGAAAATTAAGAGTCGACAAATACCCTTGAGCAATTTCATTGGTTTTCACGCTTTGACTGTCTAGGCACGATGACATATCGCAATCCAAAGACGAATGCAGAACTTGAAGAAGATCATTGGGATTGAGAGGCAACTGATCATTTTCCTTACAGAAATGATGATAAGCAATCAAGATAACGCAGAATGATAGCGTTGCGTCTCTTGATGGAACAATATTCCTCTTTACCCAAGTCCTGGCGAATGTAACTTGTTGTTTTAACGAGCCTTGTAGATCATTTGAGCCGGAATCAATAAATTGCGACATGTCCGCTTTCATCTTAGTATTAGCTTCAGACGCTTTTTGCTTTCGACCACTTTTCTGGGCAGAGAAATTTTTCTTATATTTCAAGTCATCTTTCGGCGTCGTCGAGGTTGGTAGGTGGCTTTTATTGTTCGTAAATTCATATTGCGTAAGATTCTGCAAAGAAAAAAAACATTATTATTAATATAATAATAATAATAATAATAATAATAATATAATAATATAATAATAATAATAATAATAATAATATAATAATAATAATAATAATAATAATAATAATAATAATAATAATGAAAACAGGCATTTACAATATTCTGTCAAAATGACAAAAATTCATCCTTTTTATAACATCTCTAAATATCCTTTTTATGATTTCAAACAAGATAACATCACAAAAAGATCAATAAACATACAACAAAGTATACTACAGAACGTTGATTCCTAGAAGAGGCCAATATTCAGTTGGTGGGAGCAAGTCGATATACTTAATTCGGTTCGTTATATTTAATTCGGCCATATAAACTGGAAGAGGAAAAGGGGGGGGGAGGGAAACGAGGCCTGCTTAAATTTTTCGTCAGAGATGGACAATATCACACCTCTCTCATATTAGTTTCTTTCTCTAAAGTCTATTGATGACGATTCCATAGGAATAAAGTTAATAAAAAGGGATGTCGATTGTAATATTGTAATAAAAGAGTATTTTCATGTATTTTTTCCATTATTGAAAGGAGGATTTTCCAAGGGGAAACAGTTCATCTGCTCCTCCCTCTTACCCCTTCCCTATAAGGGAAGGGTTTGACTTTTAAAGGTATAAGCGAAGGTTTCGATTGGATTTGCACTCTTTTCATAAAGTTTTTTTTTTTTTTTTTTTTTTTAAAGACTTTATCTCCCTTAATATCCATACAATTTGAACCAAACAAAGATCAAAATGTGGCACTTGAGAACCTCAAAAGTTTTATTTCAGAGAATTTTCTGTGTCACTCACTATTTGTTCAAGAATGACATTCTTTAATTTTGGCACATTTTCAAAAAAAGCTCTAGGGAGTCCTTATGGCTTTTGGAACTGACTCCAAAAATGAAGTATAGTTAGAGGCGTCTATTTAGTTAAAACTCCTCAGATAAAAATTTCGCCATTTTACCTTGATGCCAAGTTATGCCACATTTTTGGCACCTTGTAAAAGTAAAGATTAAAAATGATTTTTGGCGATAACTTTTTATTAATTATCCGATTGACATGAAATTTTCCGAGCAAGTATAGTGGAGGGAGAAAAATCTTTTTTATTTAGAACTATTTACTATACCAAATATTATTGCCGCTAATGATGGGAATTTAATTTTTTTTTATTATATTATTATTATTATTTTTTTCCCCATATGAACAGTCAAAAACATTGTGTAACAAAAAAAAATTTCTAAATTAAAAGAGGGTAAATCTATTTTTCATAATTTAGGATTTCACTATTATATTGCAGCTAAAAAAATCAAATTTTAAGATTGCATTTCAAAATTAAATTTAATTGAAAGTACTTGTAATTATAAAATTTAAAACTAAGAAACTGCTTAAGTTTCCTTTAAATTCAATTTCTGTTCTGAAATTATATATATATATATATATATATATATATATATATATATATGGGGAAGCAATATATAATATATATATATATATATATATATATATATATATATATATTTATATATATATAGAATAATTTAAAAATCGCTTGTATAATAATAATATAATATAATATAATTAAAATATATATATATTATTATTATATATATATATATATATATATATATATTATATATATAATATATATATATATATATATATATATATATATATATATATATATATATATATATATATATCAGTGGCGTTGTTAAGGGATAGGCTGGGTATGGAGCATTCGAGGCGGATTACTTAATTACTATATAATATATATACATATTATATATATAATATATAATATATATATATATATACTATACTATATTTATATTAATATATATATATAGTATATATATATAGAAGAGGTGATTGGAACCCTGCTGGGGCCAGACGGCATTCTGCTGGGGTGCTCCTGGGTTACAGGCGCAACCAACCAAAAGTCAAGCAACGCCGACATTGGCACAACAGGTTGTTTGTGACAAAATTTGCAACCAAAAAGACAGAGAAAAATTTCGCTCGCGGCAGGACTCGAACCATCGCCAACAATGTACAGGAGGCTCTTCCACTAGTCCGATCTGCCTCTCCAAAAAAAGAAGACATCTCGGAACAGTTTTCAAGTCTCCTGCTTCGATATCACTCCTTTAAAACTTTGGTTGGTTGTTCCTGTAACCCAGGAGCAACCCAGCAGCAGTGGTCATGTAGCCCCAGCAGGGGTTCAATAGCACCGCTTCTATGGATTTAAATAAGTACCGAGTTTCAAAGCAGTGATATCGAAGCAGAAGACTTGAAAACTGTTCAGAGATGCCTTCTTTTTTTGGGGGGGGAGGCAGATCGGACTAGCGGAGAGCCTCCCTGTACATGTCTTAACGGCGACGTTGCGTGTTCGTGTCCTGTCGGCGAGCGAAATTATTATCCTGTCTTATATATATATATAACTATTATAATATATATATATATAGCTATGATATAGATTAATATGTAATATATGATATAGGTAAATGTGTATACGATTGTAGTGTCTCGAATAATTGAATGCCATAGTATGTATATATGTATAGGTAGGGTAGATACTGAAGTTACATAGTCGGTAGAGTTTGGTGATTATAGCATAGGATTCGATGGGGAGTTTTTTGGAATTAAGATATTAGGATTCTAATTTCTCGTTAGATATGTATTGCTCTCTGAGGTGTCGTAGGTATCTATATCATTACTCAGTAATGATTTAGTGAGTAATTAATATCGACTCAGAGATGGATTAGTATGGATATGTTTTAAATTGTAGTGGGGTTGTGAGTTGTTTGGGGGTAGGATTTTGGGGGGTAGGGTTAGCGTAATAAATATAGTATCGAAGATGTTTAGTGTTGTATTCTTGTCATAGGATTGAACAGAATTTAGATATTTAATAGTGGTTTTAGTAATAAGTGGTATATTAGTGAGTAGTTTCAGAATATGTGTTGTAGTATTATTGTTATAATACATGTAAAGCCTGTGATTAGGGTGTGAAAGGTAATGATTAAATGGCATATATCATACATATATACTTAAGAATAGGTATGAAAGTGATAGTATATTAGTTTATGTGTGTAAGTAGGAGGTATTTTATATGATGTGCTATATAATGGATGTTGTTATAATTTGAGTATGATGATTCTAGATTGTGTTATGTACATGAATAATTGTGTTAATAATATATGTTAGTTATATTTGAGGTATGATTATGTTGTAGGTATAAATGACTGTAGCGTATTTTTTATAGGGCGGGTTGCAGCGGAAGAACTCATGAGTTATTTTCTAGTATTGAGAACTGTTTGGAAATGGGGCAAATGATAGATGATACTCCATAAGTATAGAGGTACTATACTAATAGTACTCTGCACGTGAGTCTATATAGTAAGGGTACGGCGGATTATAAGTATATGGGTGTGTCACTCATATGTATCTAATCAATTGGCAAACGTCCGCTAAGGCAAAAGATAGTTTCCAGGTTCATGTGACAAATAGTTTTTTTTAAGAGATAGATAGGTTGTATCAGCTAGTCTAGTTTATGTGATTCATTGCAAAAATGATATTTATTATTAAGAGTTTGAGGTATACTATTCCCATGAAGTGGTATCTGTCAAATTCTATAGCATATAGTTTAATAATAAAAGATATTTGCTTGATTTATTACTTTTCTTTATTCATGCCATCAACCTCGTGACTCAGTAAATAGAGAGAGAAAATTCACTCGGTTTTTAGTGACGTCATGTGTACGGCATGCGTGACGAAAGTGAAAAATTAGCCCTATATGAAAATTCCTTCGAGGGCCTTGATTTAAATACAGCAATAAAGGTTATTTTTCTTATATCAATCTTTGAAATTTAAGTATTAACATAATTTACAGCAGGAGTTATTATTTGCTTACTATATAAACCAAATATCGACTTTTCAGATTGGATACGAAATGTGCTTTTAGAAGAAATGAAGCTTAATTCTTTGATATTTATTACGTTAAAAAAAAAGTCATTCTAGCGGAAAAAGGGGTTTGCTTTTTAAGTAGTTTTGTCATATTTACTTATTGAATATGAGTCAGAAGTAATAAATTCTCGTCTCTCTCATCTCTGTAGTCATACTGACTTACCGTATTTTCACGTTTATCTCTCTCTCTCTCTCTCTCTCTCTCTCTTCTCTCTCTCTCTCTCTCTCGTCTCTCTCTCGTCTCTCTCTCCTTCTCCTCTCTTCTCTACTTCTACACACCAAAAATAATATTATAGCAACTATCGAATCGAATGGTAATACAAATTTACATGGTATTCTTGATATCTATTTATGTTATAACATATTCAAAGGCAATGAAAAAATTGACAAATTACTAATATTATTCGTATTTTTTAATTACTACTGATGAATATTGATTAGGATCAGTGAGCTAGTAGTTCAATTACTAGGGAAGCGTCGACTTTCCCTTGTTCTTCCACTGTAACCGCACGTGTTATAATACTTATAATATAATTAATTATAATATATAATATTAATATAATAAAATATTATATGTATATATATATATTTAATTATATATAATATATAGTTACTATATTATTATATATATATTATTATTATATGTATTATATATATAATATAATATATAAAATATATAGTATATTAATATATATATATATATATAATATATTATATATATATTATTTATATAATAGTAATTATATTTTATATATATTTATATATATATGATATTATATATATTTATATAAAATTATTATAATATATATTCTATTATTAATATTAAATATATAATATTATAATAAAGATATATATATAGTTATTTTTATAATAATTAAATATTATATTATAGTAATTAATATATTATATAGTAAGGTACTAGTAATGTTTACCGATAGTATCGGTTATACGGTTATCGGCCTTTTGTTGATTATTATCTTGAGGTATCGGTAGTGTTTGTTAATATGTCCTAAAATTAGGATACTTCTTACTTTTGGTCGTGTAACTGACTTGATGCGTAAAAAACTTTTTGAGAAAACTTTTAGACTTCAATACTATTAAATCTAAGTTCGAGTATATATAGCTGAGGTAGTTATCTACTGTTTTGTCCTTGGTTTTTTTGTTTTTTTTTTTTTTCCATCTAACCTTCTTTTGTTAACTATACGATTTTAGCGTCTGGTACTCTCATACTCTGCGGTTCTAGGACGTTAGTCCCTGTATAATACCCCTCTTTGACTAACTTCGATTTACTCTTCAATCCATTATTTCACTCTTATTACAAGTTTCTATCAAATTTAATTCTATTCATCTGTTTAAGTTTAATATAGTATTTTTTTTAACCAGTATTTCAGTGTCAGAGGGATTGTGATGTGATGTGCATGCACTCGGAGTGTTTTACTATATCTTATCTGACTTTATCTATATTATTAGATTATATTTGCTTCGGATAACTGTTATCCGTTTTGACGAATTTATCAGTTTTTAAATTCCTTACTGTGTTTAGCTGCTTGAGTGAGTACGAAGGTAAGTTTTCCTCTATTTTTCTCTCGTATTAAGCCATATTTCAGGTCTTTCTATGTGCGTATTTTTTTTGGGGGCAGCTGTCCATATATATTATTGAATTGTAGTTTCGATATTACACTTCCATGTCGCACTCTTTTTTTACCTCCTAATCGCCACTCTCTTTCCATATCAGTTCTGGACTCGATAATGGGATTCCCAAATATGCTCTGCTCTAAATAGTCATTTTCAAATTTACTTATTTATCCCTACATCGGGTCATCCATCACAATTCACAATCTTTCCCGCTGTATTATTTTAAAGACCCTCTCCAGATTTATAAATGCTACATATGTTAACTTTCTCCATTCTGTACTTTTTTGTTATTAGCATTTGCAGGGAAATGTCAAGTAACTCATAATTTTCTTTGGTCATAACTCATTCTTTCATTGACGATGTTTCCATCCAGTCCACTAAGAAGTCACTATTCTAGGACTTTCTCTCATATGTTTTGTTTGCACTTGCCGGCAAAATAACATCTATGTAATTCATGCATTCTTCTCTTTCTCATTTCTTGTGAGTTAGACAAATTATTATTGTTTTCCAATTAGACAGTATACTCTCCTTCCTTAGGTCAAACAATTCCGTTATCCAAGCCTCCATATTTTCCATTGTTTTGAGCATCTCCTTGTTCAGGTCATCATCATAATCAGGATCCTAGATTATTACCATTCTTCTGGACATTCATCTCCTGTCTCGCGTACTCATTATTTATTGTTACCAATTTTTGTTGCTATTCTCTCAATTGAAATTCCTCTTCTTCTGTATACTCTCCACCGCCCTCCGCGTTTAATAATCTTTTAATAGTAAACATGTGGCTCTTATTCTTTATTAAGAATCCTGTTCATGCAAGGTTCTTCTTTATCATTTTGGCATTCCATATATTACCTTCTACTAGTTCTCGTATCACCCGATACTCCTTTTTCTATCTTAGTTCATAGAGAATCATTATTTTGTCTATTTATTTCCTAAACATGATTTTTCACCCTAACATAAATTTATCTATTTCATTCAGTTCTTGTATTTACACATAAATGGTATTTCTTAATATGATTATTTGCCGTTTCTGTTCTCACCACTTTCCATCAGATCGTCTTCTCTCTTCCACTGTATATTTTTTTAGTTCCTATTACCCTTTGTACCTCCTAGTCCAAGGGTTCTCTAAAAAATTTCCCAACTCTCATCCACATACCCCATCGTTCCAGCGACCGCTAAAAATTTCCTTGATGATTTGTTATTAAGGCAATCGCATGATTCTTAATAGTTGGAATCGGAACCGAAACAAGATCCTCGAATTTAAAATAAACGAAATCGGAATCGAAACAGCAGTCGGATTTTGTTATAAGCAATTATTATTATTATTATTATTAATATTATTATTATTATTATTATTATTATTATTATTATTATATTATATATTATTAATTATTATTATTATTAATTATTACTATTATTATTATTATTAATTCTTATTACAATTCTTATTATTAATTAAACATTATACTACTATTACTGGTATTACTTATTATTCTTATTAGTAATTATTATTATATTATTAATATTAATTATTATTTATTATTATTTTATAATTACTATTATTATTCATTATTATTACTATCAATTAATTTACCGGATGTATAATTACAATTATTACAATTACAATTATTAATTACAATTAATTATTAATTATTATATTATTTATTATTTATTATTACTTATTATTATATTATTATTATTATATTATTATTATTATTATTATTATTATTATTAATTATTACAATTATTATTATTATTATTATTATTATTATTATTATTATTATTATTATTATTATTATTATTATTATTATTATTATTATTATTATTATTATTATTATTATCAATTATTATTATTACTGATTACTTATTATTATTATTATATTATTATTATTATTATTATTATTATTATTATTATTATTATTATAATTAACTTTTGTTATACATTTTTCTTATCAAAACATAATGCTATTATTACTCTTATTACCCTTAGTGATATTATTCTTATTATTACTAATAATTAATTATTATATTGATATTATTAATTATTAATTATTATTATTATTATTATTATTATTATTATTATATTATTATTATTACTTCTTATTATGTATTATTTATTATTATTATTATTAATATTTTTATTATTAATTATTATTTATTATTATTATTAATATTATTATTATTTACTTATTATTATTATTATAATTAATTATTTAATTAATATTATAATATTAATATGTTACAAATACATATACTATATATACTATATATTGTTTATAATATTATATATATATTATATATATATATACTATATATATATATATACTTATTATTATTATATTATATTATATATATTATATATTATATTATTATATAATATATAATGTTTTCTTAAAATGTAATTTTTAATAAAAGTCAATAAACTTTTAATTCAAGAAAGTGTCTTTCTTCTTCAGATTTTTCCTAAAGACATAGAATAATATAGCACAAAGACCCTTTACTATCCAGTTGAAATATAAGTTAAGATAAATATTAGCATGCTTAAAATTAAATTTTGATTTTTAATAAAAATTTAGCATTTCCAAAGACAAATAAAATCATAGCTGTTTTAGATTTAGTTTGTCGATCCACTTCATTTCGAAAAAAATGTCACTATTATTGGTTCTGTCTTGCCTCGATACCCGTGACACTTTGCCGAAAATGAAAATAAAGTTAGTAGTAGGGGATCGATTCCGGACAACGATGGTCAAAATGACCAACGGTGTTTTTAATCCTTCCTGACCTTGTTTTGAGCCCGATTTTTACCGTGCCCTTGACCTTTTTTGACCTTTTACTTTTGGGCTTTGGACCTTTTTGAGTCCAAATTTTACCGTGACTTTTGACGCTTTTGGTTGCCTTCCTTTTGGATCTTACCTTTTTGGACTTTTACCTTTTTTTCGACCAACCTCTTTGGTCTTCCATGGGTCATTTTTGGCCCACGTATTTTTTCGGCACCCCTAATTTTTTGAGAACGCAAAATTGTTTTTGAGAACCCATAAATTTTTTGAGAACCCAAATTTTTGAGAACCCTAATTTTTTTTTTTGAGAACCCTATTTTTTGTAGAACCCTAATTTTTTTCTGGCAAGCACCTAATTTTTGCACAACTCCTTCGAAGAAGGTGCGCCAAATCGGTTTGCGTCATGCACCGTTGTATCCATGTCCTCACCTCTAATGTTTTCGACCAAACCTTTGGTTCAGTATCCATGTCAATTTTGGCCCACCTCTAATTTTTGCATCTCCTTTAGGGCTTGCCCCTATTTTTTGATATTTCGGTAACATCTTACTACATGCGGGCAGCGCCGCCACCATCACACGTACACCACATCTTCCACACACACATCCCACACACATTCCACCCACACAAACCTAGTCCTACACCTAGCCTCCATATATGTCCTATTCACCTCTCAGCCTCCACCATAGCCTACAGCCCACCTACACCCAGCCTACCATAGCCCTACATCCCACCTACACCCAGCCTACACATACTGCCTACAACCGCAGCCTACACCTAGCCTTGCTCCTAGCCCTACACCTACACCCTAGCCTTCCACCTACTCCTTTTGTTCACTTCTAGCCTATCACCTACACCTAGCCTCCCCCATCCTTCACCTAGCCTACACCTACACCTAGATTCCGCCCAGCCTGTACCTAGCCTTATCACCTAACACCTATGCCTCTTCACCCAGTCTTCAAATACCACTACACCCCACCTATAAATGCTGCCCTCCACCAGCCCTACACTACAACATATATTGTTATCATCAATCTTCGCAGACTAGCGTTCACCTATACTAGCCTTACCACGCTGCCCCTACAACTTTGAATTTGGTTCTCAAACTTTTAATGGCTCAACTTTGATGACGTCATTCTTTGTTGGCATCTATATTGATGATTCAACTTTGAATGACTTTCAGCATTATTGATGGTTCAACTTTTGACATGGTCCCAATCTCGTAACGAAGTATCTGGTGAGTGTTCTATTCCTGAATACTGTTTATCTTCCATAAGGATGGGCCAGTGCCCAGTGAGTGCCAATTGAGTGCCAATTGAGTGCCAAGTGAGCCAAGAGTGCCAAGTGAGTCCCATCATAGTGTCAATGAGTGCCCACATAGTGTTCCTATACTGAGTGCCAACTTTGTCAGCCTTTTCTAGCCTCTCCCCTGAAGCCTAGAATAGCCCCAATATTGGGACGTGTCTACCCGCTATGTCTTATATGTACGTATGGGAATCTGATGTTGGTGTATATACAATTCTGCTTTTAGAATGCTTCTACTATGAAGTTAAGTATTTTTACTAACACTTATATTAGCACTCCACACTCGCCCCTAGACACTTACACTTATCTCTCTACTATACAACTTACCACTCAACACGCACAGGTAACACTTATAAAGCACTTTACAGACTCGCCAGTAGACACTTACACTAGCCCATACTACTACTTACACATCACACCCCACTATTTGCTCACAGATATCACTTCAACCACACACTCGACTATTTTGATGCCTCAACTTTGAGCCTCAACTTGATGCCCTCGAAAACTTTGATGCCTACAGCATTAAATTGGCCTCAGCCACATTGATGCCTCAATTTTGTTACCTCATCTTTGATTGACTCATTCTTTGATGAAGTCATCTTTGATACCATCCCCCTATATTGACTGATTCAACTTGATCGACTCATCTTTTGGTCATACCTCTAGATCATAAGCTCCCACCAGGGCTCAGCATGATCCCACCGCGCGAAGGCCACAACGACCCCGCACCCGCAGGTGACGAATGAAAAATATACCGGTCCGCCGCGGTGCGCCCGCAGCGCAATATTTCCGCGCCTTCCCGCCCGCCGCGTGCGCCGCAGGGGAGCAATATTCCTGCGGGAATGAAAAAATATATATAATATGATCATTCCTTTATTTTCCATACTTACACATTTGAGACAGTGACCGCAAAATATACTATGAGTCATTCATTTTTATTTCCATACTTAAACATTTTTATTAAATATTTTTTTTCACATTTTTATTAAAAACTGTAACTCATTACAGACATCTTTTTAATTTATAAATTTTACCAAAAAAATGTTATAAATTTTTAAAAATTGTATTAAGAAGAAAAAAATCAGAGTGTCTGACTATAAAACTCATTTTATTTTACTACAACTGTAGTCGAATTTATTACAAAACATAAACTTTTACCATACCTAAAGGCAGTAAATCATAAATCAATAGAGGTGTTACCTAACAGCACAAGGGGCTAGTATGCTTTTGTTTTTACTGTTTACTGCTTTAACTCATGTTTTTACTGCTTTAACACTTTCTGCTTTACTGCTTAACTCAGCATACATTACATACCTAAAGCAGGTAAATTCATAAATCATAGAGTGTTTACCTAACACCTAGGGGCATTAGTAATTGCTTTTGTTTTAACTGCTTAACTGCTTTAACTTTCTGCTTTACTGCTTAACTTTCTGCTTTACTGCTTAACTCACATACATTACATACCCTTAAAAGCAGTAACATCAATAAATCAATAGAGGTGTATCCTAACACCTGGGGAAGGTAATGCTTTTGTGTTTACACTGCTTTAACTGCTTTAAACCTTTTCTGATTAACTGCTTAACTTTCTGCTTTACTGGCTTAAAACTTTCTTGCTTTTACTGTTTTAACTTTCTGTTTTACTGTTTTACTTTCTGCTTAACTGCTTTAACTCATATATTATTAAACATTATGTTTTTCTTTTATTTTTGGTTTTAATACTTTTTTATTTTTATTTCTTTTTATTCTTTTTATTTATTTTATATTTTAACTTTTATTATTATTTTATTTTGTTTTATGACTTTTTATTTTTATTCTTTTTATTTCTTTTATTTTATTTTTTTATTTACCTTTTTATTATTTTATTTTTATTATTCTTTATTAATTATAACTTAGTGTTATTTACTCATGCCTATTGTTAGTTATTATTGAGACACACATACACATACCCGCACACACACCACGCCACACAACAACACACACCACACAACACACACACACACTTAATAACACACATTTCACTATGACACTTATACACACACGCACATCGCACTTACATTTACCCATAGACACTTGCATTTTACAAGCCTTATAAGCACACACAGACAGATTTACATTACAATCAGATTTACTTACACTCACACACGGATTTACTTTACCTACACACAGATTTACTTACACACACACACACACAGATTTACTTTACACACAAAGGAACTTACTTACACCACACAGAATTTACTTACAGCTTCAACACATCAGATTGTACTTACACACTACACACAAGGATTTACTTTACACACAATTTCTCAGATTTACTTACACACCCAGCTTTACTTAGACAGTCCACACAGATTTTACCTTACACACACACCACACACCCACACAGCGTTTTAATCAAATTTACTTCACATATAACGTATAATTTATTATAACATTTTATGTTTAAATTAATACTTATAGTTATTTTGCTCATTTGAATCTCAGCAACATAATTTCAAAAAATCTGAGGAAAACTTCTATAATAAATCAATCATTAAACTTTTGAACAAAGAATTTATTATTAACTGTTAATTACTTCTTTGTTTATAATTTATAAACTAAACAAGTTTTAACAAATAACTTTTAGTAAATTTATGGAATTTTTATTAAATAACATACATTTAAACGTACCTTAAAGCAATAAATCTGTAAATCAGTAAGGTCAGCCCCTAGCACCCTCTACACCGAAGCTATGCCACGACTTGTTCTTTAATTGACTTACTGCTTTACAGTCATCTTTAGCGATGTAATTAAGTATAAAAATAACAACAATATAGTTCTTCTCTGCTAACGATATCACATGTATTTTTATTAAAATCATCTAAGTTTTTTATTTAAAACATAACCAATTATTCACACTTACATTTATTTTATTCTGCGTCGATGTTTAACTTTAAAAATATTCAAAAGTTTTTTCAAATTTATTAAGGTTTCTTTAACGATTGCTCTTTGTTCATGAAAAATATTTATCGAAAGAAAAACACCAACAACGCCCGCACCTCGTGTACAGATTACGAACACTGACTCCTCTCTGTAAAATGGGTTGAAAATAACTACTTTAGCCCTAAATTTAGGATAATCCTTTTTGTACCCCGGGGCGATTTTAGCCTAATCCCAGGTCAAAATATATTTCAAACTGACCTTTTTCTGTAAAATGGGGTGCAATAACTACGTTAGGCCTAAATTTAGGCCTAAATTTAGGATAAGCCTTTTTTGTATCACAGGCGGATTTAAGCCTAATACCAGTCAAAAGGTAATTCCAGTATAGACAAGAATCGAGAATCAAATGTTTATTTATTTATAAATATATTTCAACACTGAAACATTGCTGGATCGGGTAAGATCCCTTTGATCATGTAAGAAGGAAAATGTTTAACCTTCTTGTGGAGTGGAACCGGAGTAACATCCTTTATCTCTATATGACCATCGTATGTATTGGTCGATGAATTATTTTATCGCTTTTTGGTTTTAAGGTACTGAAAAAAACATGTTTTTTTCATATCCTGACCCTACCCTTTGATTGGATGAAAATTATATTTGAAGCAGGCGGATGTTTTTAGACCAAACATCATTTTAAAATCACTACTCGTTGGGCGTAAGCTGTGCAGCAAGTTCCCTCTGACTTTAATAAAATATTCTATTTCACTAAGTGTAAAAATCATGTTTCACCTTAACAGTATTACCTCAATACAAGACATTGTTCCAATGGGAAATCAAGATCCCTGAAGTAGGTTTCCATGTCTTATATAAACAGAAAGCCCGATTGGATTTGGATATTTTTCAAGTGTGCCTACCCATTCACCATGTTACTAATACCAAGCGGATTTTCCGTGATCCCGATGATTATTTTGTAATATGTAATCACACTGAAGAGTGCTTACAGAAAATACTTTAAAACACCAAGCTCGGCTTTAAACCTGGACCGAAAACAGTTTATTAGCCTGTGCGAAAACCACGCGATAAGCAACTTACTCTATCATTTTATAAACATTAAAAAAACATAATCAGCTTGGAAGTTAGATTATGGGAGAGAAAAAAATGAAACAACCGTATTTGAACCTACATCATTTGAATTCTACATTTCAGGCCTAATGCAGCTGAAATATATGCTAGAGGTACGTAGGCGAATGTTAATGCAGATGAAGAAGACATATGTGTTATCTAATTACGTAACTGTAGCTCATTCTATGTTATACCAAGAATACTACGCATGATTAAGAAAAACCCTGATCGAGATCCTACGCGACCATCCGATCGCTTCCTAAAGTTCTATAGACGGAACAGAAATTCATTTATCTACTTAGAAAACAACTGGCAGAAAGTATTGTATCATGTGAAGCCAGAATGTAAATATACTATGATATCTGATCGGGAACTTTTTACGTATGTGTTAACTGAAGGTTTACTGAAGACACGAAACTATATCATCGATAATGAAATAAATGATTGGCATATTTGAAAAGATTTAGAGAATTTTAAATATAAAGTAGGCAAAAACATCATGTGTAAAATGTATGTAGAAGTAATTATATTTAACTGTTATCCTATATATAAAACCACTTGTAGTAACATGATATTAATCACCGCTGTATATAGTTTAATGTTATCCTTAATATATATATACTATATATATATATATATATATATATATATATATATATATATATATATAATAATAGTAATATATATAATATATATATATATATATATATATTATAATATAATATATTATATAGAATATATAATATATTAAATAATATATATATATAATATATATAATAATTAATATATATATATATATATTATATATAATTATATATATATAATATTATAAACTATATATATAGATAGTATATATATATATATAAATAATATATGATATTTTATATATAAATAATATATATATATATATATATAATATATATATATATATATTATATATTATTATATATATAATATAATATATATATATATATATATATAATAAAATCATTGTATGTTAATGATTATTTAAATTTCTAATTATATAGTAAAGCTTTTATTATCCTTATTTTACTTTCCTTAATAATATTTACATGTATGTTAAGAAAGTTAAATAAACGAAAACTTGGGCTCAGGATATAGAAAAACATGTTTTTTTCATACCTTAAAACCAAAAGCGATAAAATAATTCTCGACCAATCACATACGCAGTCATATAGAGATAAGGAATTACTCCGTCCACTCACAAGAAAGGTTAAACATTTCCTTCTTACCTGAATCAAAGGATCTAACCGATCCAGCATGTTTCAGTTTGGAAATATATTTATAAACATAATTCATTGATTCTCGATTCTTGTCTGTACTGGAATTATTTGACCTGGTATTAAGCTTAAATCCGCCTGTGATACAAAAAGGCCTATCCTAAATTTTAGGCCTAAATTTATGGCCTAACGTAGTTATTGCAACACACATTTTACAGAAAAAAGGTCAGTTTGAAATATATTTTGACCTGGTATTAGGCCTAAATCGCCCCCGGGGTACAAAAAACGGATTATCCTATAATTTAGGGCTAAAATATTATTCTAACCCATTTTAACGAAGAGAGAGGTCAGTTTTCGTATTCTGTAAACGAGTGCGGGTTGTTGTTGTTTTCTCGTGTTGGATTGTCAATGTACATCGATAATAATAATAAAACAGATCCAAATTATTTAAAAAAAACTTTGAAAATATTTTTAGTTAACATCGAGCGAATAATATAAATGTAAATGAATAATTGACATTTGTGCTTACCAAACTTAAGAAATGA
This sequence comes from Trachelipus rathkii, assembly GCA_015478945.1. Classification (NCBI taxonomy): domain Eukaryota; kingdom Metazoa; phylum Arthropoda; class Malacostraca; order Isopoda; family Trachelipodidae; genus Trachelipus; species Trachelipus rathkii. The sequence goes on from JABUQX010024109.1 coordinate 46,851, forward strand.
TTTTAAATAAAATACATGTTATGTTAGCAAGAGAAAGAACTTATTTTTGTTATTTTATTACTTATTACATCGCTAAAGATGATGTAAAGCAGTAAAGTCAATGAGACAATAACGTGGCATAGCTTGGTGTAGAGGGTGCTAGGGGCTGACCTTACTGATTTTCTGATTTATTGCTTTAAGGTAGGTTTAATGTTATTTTTTAATAAATTTCAATAAAAATTTACTAAAAGTTATTTTAAAAACTTGTTAGTTATAAAATTTATAAACCAAAAAAGTATTAAAAGTTAATAATAAATTCTTTGTTCAAAAGTATAATGATTGATTTTTATAGAAGTTTTATAGAAAACTTTGAACATAATTTAGTTATATTGATGAGTAATAATAAATTAACGTGTAAATTAAAAACATAAAATGTTTTTAATAAATTGTATACATTATATGTGTAAGTGAGTGTGCGGTGGTGTGTTGGTGTGTAAGTGAGTGTGCGTGTGTTGTGGGTTGTGTGTGTGTGTAAGCAACATCTGTGTGTGACTGTAAGTAACAGCTGGGTGTTGTAAGTAAACTTCTGGTGTGTGTAAGATAAATCTGTGTGTGTGTGTAAGTAAAATCTGTGGTGTGAGTGTAAGTAAAAGTCTGTTGTGAGTGTAAGTACTAATCTTTGTGTGTAAGTAAATCTGTGTTTGTGTGGTGTTTAAGTAAATCTGTGTGTGAAGTGTAAGTTAAATCTGTTGAGTGTAAGTAAAGTCTGTGTAAAGTAAATTCTGTGGTGATGTTTATAAGTGTAAATGTAAGTGTCTATGGGTAAATGGAAGTGTAAATGCCATAGTGAATGTGTGTATAAGGTCTAGTGAAATGTATATATATATATGAGTGTGTTGGTGTGTGTGTGTGTGTGTGCGTGTGTGTTCGGGTTGTGATGTGTGTCTAAATACATAATAACAATAGGTATGAAGTAAAATAACACTAAGTATAATAATAAAAATAATAAAATAAAATACATATAAAAGTAAAATAATAAAATATAAATAAAAAGAATAAAAAGAAAAAAATAAAAAGTATTAAACAAAATAATAATAATAAACAGTAAAATAATTAAAATAAAAATAAAAAGAATAAAAAGAACAAAAATAAAAGAAGTTAAAAAAACTAACAAATAAAAAACATAATGTTAATAAGTATATGAGTTAAAGCATAAAACGAAAGTTAAAATCAGTAAAGGAAAGTTAAACAAGTAAAAGCAGAAAGTTAAGCAGTAAAGCAGAAAGTTATAACAGTAAAGCAGAAAGTTAAAGAAGTAAAGCAGTAACAAAAGCATACCAATCCCCTAGGTGTTAGGTAACACGCCTCTATTGATTTTACTGATTTAAGCTGCTTTAACGGTATGTAATGGTATGTGGCTAAAGCAGTAAAGCAGGAATTACAAGCAGTAAAAGCAGAAAGTTAAGCAGTAAAGCAGTAAAACAAAAGGCATACTAATCCCCTAAGTGTTAGGTAGGTAACGACCTCTATTGATTTACTGTATTTACTGCTTAAGGTAATGTAACTGTATGTGAGTTATAAAGCCAGTAAAGCGAAAGTTAAAGCAGGTAAAACATGAGTTAAAGCAGTAAAACAGTAAAAACAGAAAGCATACTATGTGCCATTTTGTTGTTAGGTAACTACCTCTATTGATTCACTGATTTACTGCTTTAAGGTTATGTAAAAGGTTTATGTTTTAATAAAATTCTACAGTTTCCAGTAAAGATAAAATGATTTTTATATCAGATCACCTTTGGCTTTTTCTTCTTACATACAATTTTTAAAAATTTTATAAATTAAAAAAGTATAAGTAAAAATATAAAAGATGTCTGTAATGAGTTTCAGTTTTAGGTTCGCGAAAATGTTTTAATAATGAAAATGTTTAATATGAATAAAATGAATGACTCATAGTTATATTTTGAAAAAGAAATTCTTTGAAATGTTTAAGGTTATGAAATAAAAATGAATGACTCATATTATATATATTTCATTCCTGCAGGAATATTGCGCCTGCGCGGCCGCACGCGGCGGGCGGGAACGCGCCGAGTAGTTGCGCTTGCTGGCCCAGGCGGTGGAGGCCGGCGCCTACAACTACCGGCTGTTCCGCGGCGGCGCGACGGGCGGCAACGCACCTGTACCTGCGGAACAAGGGCCTTCGCGCGTGGATCATGCTGTAGCCTGTAGGCAGCTATGATCTAGAGGTATGATCAAATAGATAGTCATCAAAGATGAATCATCAATATAGTGGTATCAAAAAGAATGTACTTCATCAACAGATGAAGTACACAAAATTGAAGGCCACTCAATGCCTGAGGCATTAATGCTGAGGCACCAAAATATGAGGCATCAACGTTGAGGCATCAAAGTTGACGGGCATCAAAATATCGAGTGTGTGAATGTTTAAGTGTATCTGTGTGTGGGTGTGAAGTGTAAGTGTATAATGGCTAGTGTAGTGTCCTATGGCGATTTAATGTCTTATAGTGTCCTGTGCGTGATGAGTGTAAGTGTATATGGCTAGTGTAAAGTGTCTAGGGCGAGTGTAAGTGCTTATAAGTGTTATAAAAAAATACTAACTCATAGTAAGAAGCATCTAGCAGATTGGTACATATACAGCCAATCGATTCCTCAATCAACGTTTAACCTAAGGGTAGACACCCCATATTGGGGCATTCTATGCTCAGGGGAGTGCACAGAAAGGCTTGAAAAGTGGCGACTCAGTTGGCACATATGTGCACTCATTGGACTATGTGGCCTCATTTGGCACTATGTGGCACTCACTTGGCAACTCATTGCACTCACTTGGCACTTCATTGGCACTCATTGGCACTCACTTGGCACTCACACTGGCACTCACCCAGACTCATAGAATAATCATAAGAATACTAAAGAACAATCAACTAGATACTTTCTTTACGGTGTATTGGAACCATCAAAGTTGAACCAACAATAAATCTGAGTCATCAAAGTTGATCCATCAAAATATAGATGCCAAACAAAGATGATCGTCATCAAAGCTGAGACCATAAAAAGTTGACCATCAAAGTTGTAAGGGCACGTGTAGGCTAGGTAAAGGTGTACGCTAGGTGAAGGTTGGGTGGAGTGCTAGGTGTAGGTGTAGGCCTGGTGGAGGCTAGGTGTAGGTGAAGGTGTAGGCTAGGTGTAGGTGTAAGCTAGGTGTAGGTGTAGGCTACGGTCCAGGCTGGTTGGGAATCTAGGTGTAGGTGTAGGCAAGGTGAAGGATGGGTGGAGGCTAGGGTAAAGGTGTACGCTAGGTGAAGGCTAGTGGAGGCTAGGTGAGGTGTAAGGCTAGGAGAAATGGCTAGTGTAGGCTGGGTGTAGGCCTATGGTGAGTGGGTGTAGGTTGGTGTAGGCTATGTGTAGCTGGTGTAGGTTGGTGTCAGGCTATGTGAGGCTGGGTGTAGGCTTATATGGAGGCTAGGTGTAGGCTAGTGTGTGTGGGGTGTGTGTGTTGTGTGTGTGTGTGCCGCGCGCCCGCACTGTGTAAATGTAAAGACATCGAAAAATAGGGCTAAGCCCCTAAAGGGGGCCAAAAAAATTAGGGTGGGCCAATTGACCCATGGATGACCAAGTTTGGTCGAAAAAAAATTAAAGGGTGGGACATGTACAACGGTTGATGACGCAACCGTTTGGCGCAACCCTTCTTCGAAGGGTTGCAAAAATTAGGGTTGCCGAAAAAAATTAGGGTTCTCAAAAATAGGGTTCTCAAAAAATTAAGGGTTCTCAAAGATAAATTTGGGTTCCAACAAAATTTGGGGGTTCTCAAAAATTTTGGTTCTCAAAAAATTAGGGGTGCCGAAAAATACCGTGGGCCAAAAATGACCCATGGAAGACCAAAGGGTTGGTCGAAAAAAAGGTAAAGTCCCAAAAAGGTAAAGTCCCAAAAAGGTAAAGGCCCAAAAAGGTCAAGGTCAGGTAAAAAATTTGGGCTCAAAAAAGGTCAAGCCCAAAAAGGTAAAGGTCAAAAAAGGTCAAGGGCAGGTAAAAATCCGGGCTCAAAAAAGGTCCAAGGGAAAGGTAAAGAACATTGATGAACATGACTACGTTGTCCGGAATCCATCCCCTACTACTAAAGTTATTAAACATAAGAATATGCAGAAAATATTTATTTCCTAATCTAATCTAACTTAATCTAACGTAACTTAACCTAACCTATACCAACCCTATCTAACATCATCTAGCCTAATCTAACCTAATCTATTATCGGCCAAATGTATGTGCTTTTCCTATATAGTTCTAGATCAGTGAACTGGTCATTTGCCTTCTTTGACTATTGCTCTGTACATGTTGCTGTCATCCTGAAAGGACTGAAAAAATGTAAACACCTGGTAGTCTGAATTCAAAATTAAGAATCTACTTATTCAAATTATATTGGATTCCTTGGCACTTTTAAAAGTCTCTCTCTCTCTCTCTCTCTCTCTCTCTCTCTCTCTCTCTCTCTCTTCTCTCTCACTCTCGCTCTCGATCCTCTCTCTCTCTCTCTCTCTCTCTCTCTCATCTCTTCTCTCTCTCTCTCTCTCTCTCTCTCTCTCTCTCTCTCTCTCTCTCTCTCTCTCTCTCTCTCTCTCTCTCTTGTACCACTGGGCGGGTTTCGGTTGAGGTTCTTTTGAAGATTCTTGTAATGACTTCCGTTTTACGTTAAGAAACCTATTGATAAAACTCTTACTAATTAGCATAATATCATTGACGTGTCTGAAAATTCGTCTACTTTAATGAAACGCTTGATAAGGGTGATAATAATAACCCTAGGAATAATAAATTTGGCAGACACAAGAATAATTATCATAATAAAACCTCTAGCAATCATGATAGTTATAAATATGATAAATTTAACAATATTAAGCATGCTAATGGTGGTATAAACAAGGGCCATGGTAATAATGACAAACACTTCACTTCCTATTGTGTCAAGGGTACCCTTGAAAATTTTAAAACTTCCCAAAAGTCGGTCAAATCCAGTGTTCCTTTTAGAAGCAATGCTTCTAATGCACCTTCCCCGTGTAAATTATACAGCATGGCAGTTCATAGCATGAATAAATGTCCGCTTATCCAGACATGAACCTAGGCTAGAACGCTGTAACCAACTGCATATTTGTAAGTTTTGCTCGAGTGTCAAGCATGCTACTGATGCATGTCCGGGTAATTAAGAGGGCCGTTTAGATTAAGCTTGCATGTGTTGTAAACTTTTTACTCATTTCTGCTTTGTGTAAAAAAAGGGCTTTCGAATAATCCTAGCAGTCAGACTCTCTATAATGTTTGCATTAATTTTAATAACGGTGAACCAAACTATCTCCTCCCATTTATAGAAATCATGGTAGAAACCAGTTTCCATCTGCTTTGCTCATTGATTAGTCATTTGATATTAAGTTTGAAATATCTGGTTTAAAAATGACTTTGGAAAATATAAATAAACTTGGATATAGTGTCAATTCATTGAATGATATGCATGGTTGTGATGATTATGTAGAATTGCATGCTTTAATTGGTATAGATTTGTTACAATATTTGCCTCCTTTATCATTTAAAAGATGTATAAACGAAGCTTGTTTTAAGACAGGTCAGCATATTATACCACTTGGGGATATTAAAAAATTTCTTTACCCTTTCCAAATTGATAAATTTAATGTGCCTTCTAATAGAACTGGAGGCCCTTCGTGTCTTGAAAATCTTGTCCATTCCTCTCTTATTAATCAGGTTTTAGGTCCTGCTGTCTCATACTTTAATCCATTAACGAATATTTTTTGAGGACAGTGTACTAGAACATGGTCTTGACAATATATTTACTCTTGAAAGCCTTGGTATTTTAAAGGTTAATGAAGATATGGTTACAATTAGAAGCGTCCTCTCGAGTGGGGGGTGAGAGCACGTGGGCCTGAGGCAGAGGTGAAGGGGGGCGACGAGGTCGAGACGGTTGGAGGCGAGGCGAGGAAGTGTGAGGTTGTGAGTTCGTGCTGATTAGTCGTCGTGCGTGTCCGCACTCAGACGGGTGTGGAGAGTGGAGGTGACGGATGTGCCAGCGTGCGTGTTGGCGTGGCGTCGATGGGAGAAGACGTGGTAGTGTGAGCCGGAGCGTGATAGGCTGCTGGGACAAGGCGAGCGGGAGTGGTTGGCTGTTGGGGGGGGGGGAGTCGCCAGAGGGTTACGCCGGAGGACCGGGTTGCTCGTTGGTTGGCAGGCCTGAGCAGGGAGCTTAAAGTTGCGTGCGCTAGGCAGGGGGGGATGGTTGAGGTGAGTGTTTTGTTTGTCGGGAGAGAGGGATATTGGCAAGAAGCCGAGTATTGTTGGGAGTTGTCTGAAGTTTTAGATGAAAAAAAGAGAAGGCAGTGTGTTAAAGGAGGGTAGATCGGAGGGTTGAGTTTGTGTGTGAAGAACTCCCTTGAAATAAACCATTGACAGGGTTTCTTTAAATCATGTGGTTGCCCGCAAAGTCCTTGACAGTTGTTTCTAACTTGCATTCTAAAAATTTGTTTGATGATTATATCAAAGTTTTTAACCAACAGTTGGCTGATGGCAATATTGAGAAGATGGATATAAAACCTTCAGAATATGTAAATTTAATTTTCATACCCCATCGAGCTGTTCTGAAGACTGAAGCTCAGGTCACCACTAAAAACCTTTTCAATTGTTCCTTAAAAACTAAAAACAACTTGCATTCTTTGAATGAAGCTGCTTACCCAGGAATTGAACTAATGTTCTCACTCCTACAATTAACATTGAAATTTAGATGTAATAAATATGTCACTCTTGCTGATGTAAAGCAAACCTTTCTCGCTAACAAATTACTTACTGAAGAGGATAGAAACAGGTTTTGTTTTTTCTGAGTATGAGATGGTAGAATTGTTAACTACTTCTACACCACCTTGGTGTTTAGCTTTGTTAGCAGTCCTTTTATTCTCCATTTTGTCATGAAGTACCATGCCTTTAAATTTTCAGATGATTTATGCTCTAGATTGCTAGCAAGTAACTTTTATGTAGATGATTTTCTTTATAGTAACAATAATAATTTAAAATTAGATTACATTTATAAAGAAGCATGTGTGAGAATGGATGAAGCTTTTTTTAAACTTAGAAGTGGGAATTCTAACTTGCCAAAGTTAAATTCTATGTTTGAAGCTGATGGTAGACTTGCCGAGCATAGTTTTAGGTTACAGATATCATTTGGAAAATGTTAACCTAAGTGTTGCGAAAGTTGATCTTAATAAAGAGGCCAATACTAAAAGGCAAATCTTGTCAGCCATTTCATGTCTTTGATCCTTTGGGGTTAATCTTACCTTTAACGACTATTGGTAAAATATTGATGAGAGACACATGGGGTTTGAGCCTTAAAATAGATTGGGATACTGTTTTAGATCCTAAAATTGTAGCTGAGTGGAAAAGTGTTGCTTCCTCACTTACTAGGGCTTTTGAGTTATCTTTTAGAAGAATTGTCCTTCTCAAAGACAAGGTTTATGGCTAGCATGTATTTTGTGATAGCTCGAAAACTTATGGATTTATTATGTATACATGTTGTGATGATATTTCCAAATTAATCTTTTCTATAGCTAAAATGGCTCCTTTGAAGGAATTGAGCATCCTTTGCTCTGTATTTATGGCTGTTGTGCTTGCCCAGCATATTGTTTTCCTTTGAAGTTATTAATTTTAAATCTTTAAATTTAGTAGTAGATACCCGGGTGGTGCTCTCCTGGCTGCTAACAAATAACCCTAAATGCGTCAATGTTGGTTAAAAATAGGCTTAAAGATAATGAACTTGCAAAAAAATGAAAAACTTTATGAATTTAAACTACCGATATATTTCAGGTATTCTGATGCCAATACCAATCCTGATGATTTATTGACCAAAGGTGGGTATATCTTTTTAAAAATTCAATGATATTGAACAATTTTGGGTGAATGGACCTCTATTCTTGTCTAATGGCCTACACATGAATTGTTGAGCATTCCTTTGAGTGTAAACTTAAGTCCTTTGTACGCCTGTACTGTGGCTAATGCAGTTGATGATGAGGTCTGGAACATTGAGAAGAATACCCGGTTTGATAAGTTGATTAAAGTAACTGCTTATCTGTTTAAATTTAGGTATTTTAAAGTGTTGGAAGCTGATCCCACCAAGTGCGCTG
>JABUQX010024109.1:60000-75000 GCA_015478945.1 Trachelipus rathkii
ATATAGTATATATATATATATAATATATATATATATATATATATATATTATATATTATATATATTATATAATATATATTATATAAGCTAATTTATAAAAACTTTGATTGTGAATTTAAATTTAGTATACAACAGGTTCATTTGTTTTAAAATACAAATATTTGTAAAAAAAAAAATTATTTATTTAGTAAAAATTAATTGTATCATTCAAACAGACTTGTCAAATGGAATTCTAGCAGGAAAAGTAAAAAAAAAAGCTATATTAAGCATATTTTTGGCTTTTTTCTGCTAGATTTAGCATTAATTTTTTTTTATGAAAATCATTTAAATTTAATAAAAATCGTATAAAATCATTTTAATATAATAAAATTTTTAACATGCCAGTGGGAAGGCATAATGGAAAGGTCTTACATAATTACTCCCATCGGAATATTATTATTATTTACATCATTTCCTACAAAAATTAAAATATAAATTACACCAAAAATTACTGTTAAATTAGCACGGACTAAAAAATTTGTAACTACCCAGTCAATTTTTATTACTTTTATCACAACACACATCACAACACACAACACACTACACACACAACACCACACACACACAACACATCACAACGGATGAATTCGAAATAGTCATTATGTTACTCACAATGTTATAATGTTACTCACTCAAATTAGAAGTAGCATTAAAGTTCTACATGTCAAACTTTAACCTTTAAAGCCGAACCCTGATTTAACTTCACCTTTAAAATCTAATGTTGATATTTACCTAAAAACTTCATGTAAACATTTAATTCATGCTTTTTTTTTTTTATTCTATAATCTTAGTATTAGATAGTTGATAGTTAAGGTGAGATAGATAGGAACTTGGGAAGTTAGGGCCAACGAATCGAGTATCCATTAATTCCTTTAGACAATAGAATTTGATGTTTATGGATATTGGTATGTGTGATAGGGTTGTTTTGGTATGTTTGGTTATATTATATAATATATATATATACTATATTGTTATATATTATATATTATATGTAAATATTATATACATATCTGTATTTGTTAAATATTTTCTAATATATATATATATATAATATTATTATATATATATATATTATATATTATTTTGAGTTTTTGTAGGGAAGATAAGATATATGCTGGTATTTTGGTCGAAAGAGTGCCGTCGATGTGACTGAAGACTGATTTGGTGGAAGAAACAATGGTGCGTTTAGGAATAGTGGTATAGAAAAAAAGATGGATGTGTGGATCAAATTTTATAACATTGAAAATGATTGAGAAAATGAAGGGAGAAGAAGAATATATTGCATTAGGTTTTTATGGATTTGCAACGGAGTTGATAGGATTAATAGGGAAGCTCTATGGCAGGTGTTGGTGGTAGGTTTTCTGAATGGAATAAAAGTAATTTTAATTTTGATAGCTAGAACACATTTTATGATAGATACTACTACTGCTAATTGGTTTTCTATATATTGTATATTGGAGTGGATGTTGTAATGTCTCTTATTATTCAATTTGTATTTAGATGGGGTTATGAAGAGAATTAGAGGTGGGGGTGGCAGGAGAATGTGTTAGAATGATGGAGAAATGGAAGAGAGTGGAGGGTGCCTACCTATTATAATGCGGATGATTTGGTTTTGTGCTCGTCTCTCTCTCTCTTCTCTCTCTTTCTCTTCTATTTCTTTCTTTACGTATCTATATATACTCTATATCTATCTATCTATCTCTCTCTCTCTCATTCTCCGTCTCATTATATATATACTTAATACATTATATATATATCTCTACTATGCTATATATTTATATTTGAGCTACATATCTATATTATATATCCTTTGCAAGAAATTCCCTTCATATCTACACATGATAGATCTTACTCTACTCATTCCTCTTATCACTTATCTTTCTCTCTATCATATCTATATTATATTCTATCTTATTCTATTTTATTTTTGTTTACTAAACTTTATTTCGTCATTATCTTGTTTATATATTATTTGTATGCCTTCACTATACATACATACATATCCATATATCTATAATATAGCTATATTATATAATGATATATATACTATTCATTATATATATATCTATATATATAAGTAATATATAATTACTATATAATATAATATATATATAATCACTATATACTCTAATCTTGAATTTTATATATATCTATACTACTGTATATATAATTATTACTCATATTATATATATATATAATCTATCTATATATATTCATATTAATATATATTATATAATATATATATATATATATATATTATATATATATATACATTATATTATATATATATATATATATATATATCTCTCTCTTCTCATAAATAGTATATTATTATACTATTATACTAATATATATACTATTATACTATATATATCTATATATTATATATATTACATTATATATATATCCATATATAAATATATATAGTATATTATATTATATTATATATTATATCTTACTATATATCTTATAATATATATATTATATTTATATTCATATATATTAGTATATATATTCTATATATACTATATTCATTTATATATAGTATATATATATAATATTATATATATATAATATACTATATATATATATATATATATACTAATATATATACTTTATATATATATATATACTATATTTATATTTATATATCTCATATATTATATATTATTATTATATACTATATAGTATATGTAATATATATAGTATATATATATATCTATATATATATATACTATTATATATACTATATATATGGGCCAATACTAAAGAAGTACCCGCATGATACCTCGAAAACTAAGATAGGTAACAATGAAACTGACTAACATATATGGAATCAGCGTTATGAAATTTGTATGTGAAAATGAAAAAAAAAAAATTTACTTTTTTTTTTTATTTTATTTTATATCATCGAAAAACTACGATAGGTAGAAGAAAGCTAATAACATATATGGAATTATGTAATATCTAAATCTTCTTTTTTCTGGTGGCTCGAGGCGACGGTGGGACAGAGGGGGGAACGTTTTTCCATACCCCGTATGGGGAGGGGCGGAGGAACCCTCCGCGACACCCTAAATATATATATAATATATTCAGTATACCTATATATATTTATATATATACTATATATATAATACTATAATTATATATATATTTATATATATATTACAGTAACACACCCGCTCACGGGAAGAGCCCTAACCTAGGAGGGGGTGTGCTCAATTTTTTTTCTGAGCAAGACGGAGCCAAGAAGAGAATAGGACACACACATGACCGACACAAACACGACCTGGGTCTTTCGCTTAGTTGGACGAGTGTTCTACCGCTGAGCTACCGGACGATATTTTGGTGCTTGATACATTCTTCTTGACCTAGTATCGCAAGCCCGACTCCGCGGAATCTCCCATTCATCTTATATTTAATAAACAACTAAATCCAAAATCATGTTGGTCCACTTTTGTTTTACTTAACATATTGTCATTTTAAAGAACCAAGAATTAAATTTGCTGCTCCTCCGTTATAAAATAGATTTTACTTTTGTTTAAATTTTATAAACTTTCTTATTTTTTAGTTCTTTTTTCTAAAAAAGAAATCGCTTTTTGCACAATTTGGTCAAATGTTTTCTTAGAAGCCTTCTCCTTCCCAGCACTTAAATTTCGAGTCCTCGTTTTGCCAAGCTCTTGTGTTTCCCTCGGTCTTCTTCTCTTAATTTTCTTTCTTTCTAAATCTGTCTCTTTTCTTTTTCCCTCCGATATCTTTTCAATGCGTCCGCTCTCGAATGCAGTCTTGACCTCATTCCACTATGGCATATTTCACAATATAAATATAATAATATTATATATTATATCATACCTCTTCTAATTACTATCATAGTATTATATAATCTATAATAATATAGTATATATACATAATATAATATATATATATATACTATAATATTTATATATAGTATATCATTATCTTAGCTAGAATACATACTCTATAAAAAATTTATTCAGTATATATACATATATTTATTCTGCCATACACTGTATAAATAATAAGGTTATATATTATATATATATATATCATATATAAAATATATTTTATGACTATTCTCTATATATATATATTACTATATATATATATATATATATATATAATACTTATATCTATATTGTATATCATATGAAGAATGGATATTCGGCGCAGTAGGCTCATATGAAGATTTTCTTCTCCATTAATTCAATGAAGGAAAATCGGATGACACCCACATTAGAGTCCGGCTAGCTCAGCGGTAGAGCATCTCGACCAACTACCGAGAGACCAGGTCGTCACTAGTCGGGCGTGTGAGTGTGAGCTGTTCTTTCTTAACTCGTCGCTCAGACCTTAAAAACATTGGGCACACTCCCCTCTCCATACGATTAGGGCTCTGCCCGTGACGGTGTTTTTTTAATGTATAATATATATATATTATATATATTATATATATATATATATATATATATTATACTATATAGTGATATATATATATATATATATATATATATATATATATATATATATATATATATATATATATATATATATATCACTATAAACCATATTTCTATAACTACTTATTATGGTCAACACTATAACTATAATTACGTACAATTCTTGGTTAAAGTACGTAGTTAAATTTCCCACTTCAATCTTCATTACTGTAAATTCCCGTTATCTAATTTAACAACTCTTCCTATATATCTAATTTCAAAACACTTCCTATATATCTAATTTCAAAACACTTCCTATTTTCACTGCTTATTTGTTTAATTCAAAATTCCCCAACAGTTTAACCCTATTTCCAAAATTCCAAATTACTACATAGTTAAATATTTGAGATACATTTTATAATTTCTTGTACGTGTATCTAGTTTATAATATTCCTTCAAGCACTTTTGGATTTATTTATTAACTGAACAATATACCTAATATATTTTAAACCTTCCTAATGCACTTCTTCAAATATTGTCCTATGGACTTAATCCATATGTATTGTTTCAATTTCCTAGATACACTTTTAAATACTATTTCCTAATACCAATGAAGTTAAAACACTTGAAAATATTTAGCACTAATTATTACAATATTGTAAACACAATGAACTCTGTTTTGCTAAATGACAAAATAAATTAAACTTTTACTAGTTAATTTTTTATTACGAAAAATGCTTACCCGACACCTGGGGAACAATAGAATCCTTTATGTAGGTTATGTAGAGCTAGACTCCTTTAAGTAGATTATGTATAGCTAGAATCCTTTAATTAGGTTATTCCGAATACAGATTCTGGTAACACGTTGTTATTCCTATTGTCACAATTATTTTACTTTATTTTTCAAACTTTTTTCACTTCCACAAACTTTTCAGTTCAACTCTCTCCAAAAGACGATATATCTAAATCCAATACAAAAAGTATTTGTTTTTTCCTTGGTTTTTCGTTGGTAGATTCAATCTGTTTAGTTCGTTACACTATGGTATGAGGAGTACTTGTTGAGTATCAAAGAACATAGTAGAAACTTGTTCCAAAATCGTTGGACTAATCGTATAAAGTGTGGTGATGTTGTACTTTTAATTAAACCACCTAACAAACCCAGACCTTTCTGGATGCTAGGAATGGTCATAGAATTGGTTGTAGGGTTTGATAATGTTATTAGGTCGGTAAAAATCAAATAAAGCAATGGTAAAACTGTTCATCATCTAATTTGCAATCTTTATGCTATGGAATTGTCCATAACACATTATGGGGTGAGTCAGAGTGAGGAAAGGGAAGAAATTGACAATTCTTCTGAAAAAAAACTCTTAATATCGATCCAATTCCTTCAGTTGCTAGGAGTAGGCAGTCAGGTGTTAAGAAAAGACCTGCAAGGAAGGCTGCTGTTAAGATCAGGAAACTGCTGAAAGAAAAGTTGAATGATTTGTAATTAATAGTTTCCCTTAGAATTAAGTTAGTATATAGTATTTAGTTTATATTAGCTTTATTTGTTTGAAGCTTAAACTTAGTAAATATGTTTTGATTTGACTTTGTAGTATTACATGGTAGGAATAATTGTATGTTGCTCTGAATTGAATGTTTTGTTTTAAAATTTTGTGTTTATAAATTTGAAAACCTTTTCCCTTTAATTTCCTTTTAGCAGATTCTTTTTGTCAGGAGGTAATTAGAAATTTCTTGTACTACTTTATATTTATTACTATTACACCATGGTAATTTAAAAGTTTCCAACTTGTGGCTTTTCTGCCTTTTGACAATTTTAGGACTATAGCCAAAGCGTGTGTTTGAATGCTTTGAAGCTAGCTTAGACTACACTAAGAGAGCTAAAATGTAGCACCGTGCTATTATTATTATTTCACTTATTGTTTAATTAAACTTCCAAAAACGTCTGATGATTTTATAAGTATATTTTAAATTGTAAATAGTTTTAGGTCTTAGTTTATTTACCTTAATATTTAAGGAGAAATAGCTTCAAACCAAAGATTAGGCATAGGTTAGAACCTATGCCTAATCTAAAGCGAAAGCTAAACCTAATTTATTATATTTCTTTTGTTTTTAGCCGGTCTGGTTGTTAGGTTTATTCTATTTTTCTATTTAAAATAACCCTTCGTATATTTAGTTACTTCCCTAGACCTAGTTTTACAATTCGTTGCAAATGCTCTTTAATAGGCAAATTCAAGGCCTAAAGCTTCTTTATCTAAATAAAGCCTTTAACAAACGAGGCGACTACCCAAGTATTAATAACACTGGACGACAAAATTTGACTTTTTGTCTGTTAAATGAGTAAAAATGGGTGTTTCTTATGGAGTTTTGTGCGCTGATTCCGAATTTGCATACCATTTTGTTGTAACGGGCAGGTTTTTTTTGTAATACGAAATTAAAAATTTAATATTGTTATAAAATGATAAGCTTTAGTTAATTTACTCACCTAAATACTTCTGCAATTTAAAATGGAGATTTTGAAGATTTTCTACTGTAGTTTGCTTGAGGAATATCCCTTTTAAGTCCCCAACAATAGTCTGCAAGCATATTTGGATTCCAATTTCCCTGATAACGTTTTTTGACTGAACAATAGTCTTGGTGATATACTGTACTTAACTAAAGGCTTATAGCGCCCCTACACGATTGCAGTTAGGAAAAAAGTCCCAAGTGTGAATGAAGGAAATATATTTTAGGGACATGTTACATCCCAATTGCTTTAATATTCGAAAGGAAGTTCGAAAACTAGTTCTGTCATAGTATGTCCCTGGCCTTATATGCCCCTAGAAACCCAGTTATGACCATTTTAAAGGATCTCCATGCAGGTTTTTCAATATTATTCAAGCTTTCATCAAAGTGATGGTCCTTCATTAGCTCCCTTATTTGTGGGCCTACAAATATACCCTATTTAATTTTAGCCTCACTGATCCTAGGGAATTTCTTATTTACGTATAGACCCTGGACCACTTTTATCCATCGCTTTTACAAAATTTTTCATTAACTTACTTCGAGTTTGATGTGGCAAAGAAAGGAAATAAACGAGTTCAGGTTTCGACAAGTGGTTAAAAAATTACATTTTTATTTCCAGGTATTAGATTTCTTTTAGGCCATTGCTTCTTGACAATTAAGTTAAGTTAGGTTTTTTAAGAAAATTGTTTAGTGGCAAGCTTCTGACATAATTCCAGAAACTTGCCGCTAAAGAATTTTCTTAAAAAACTGAACTTAACTTTCCTGAACTTAGAAATTTTTTTGAACTTAGAAAGTTTTTTCAGAAAATGAAAGGGATCAAAAAGTAAAGTTTTACCAATAATATAATATATATTATATATATATATATACTATATTATATATATTATATATATATTATTATATATATATATATATATATACTAATTATTATATTGATTCCAACTCTTTGTAGTGGGGAATCTTAATTTAACAACGAAAAGCAACACCAGGGCTTTAGACAAACATGGAGAGATCTTTATATTAACGTGAATAAACGTCGTTTCGGAACTCGAGTGATCCATCAATCAGGCCTACAATAATACAATAAAAATAGAACTAGTACAGATAAATGAAATAATCTAAACGTTTTAAAACTAAAAACTTGAAGCAGTTAAATAAAAGCCATTACCATTTGTTTAAATTAGTCACAAAAATGTACAAAAAACAAAAGTAAATTACAAGAATTAGAACTCACAAAACCATCATGGCTAGTTTAAAATTATATAAATATACATTTATTCACAAATGAATAAGTGCTATTTACAATTATATGAGGGGTAACTTTCAAAAATTTCCTATAATTAATCGCTATTTATAAACAGAGAACGAACACGTGAGGAAACTTACTTATTCACAATGAAATGTATTACACTTGAAAAAACATAAATACAGGTGAAGGCGGACAGCACTTTCCATCTGGGAGGTTAAAGCAGAAGTAATTTAAACGGGCCACTATCGTTGTTGAGGGAGGGTTTGATGTCGGCAATATGTAAAGATTCTAAAATAAACAATATTTAGGTTGGTTTGTGATTTTGTTTGGGTTAGTATGGAAAAATTTGTATGATTGAAAGAATGGTCGTGCGTGTGAGCGTGGTCACGTATAGCGGAGTGTGAAGGGGAATTGAGTATAAGGTTGGTGCGAATGGAAACACCTCTGTGTTCATCTACTCTTACGTTGAGTTGGCGTAAAGTACTACCAACATAAACGGCATCACAGCCGTTACAATTGAATTTGTAAATAACAGAAGAGCGGAGTAACGAGGGTGTTTTTTCTTTATGATTACAAAAAGAGGCAATTGTAAAGGAGGAATTGAAAATCACAATTGATGTTTATTGTGGGAAACTATTATTTAAACGCATCGCTCTTATGAGCAAAGGTTTTACGGTAGTTTAGTGTAAATGTGTTCATAATAAGGTAGAGGAATATACAGCTTTTGTAACTTAATTTAAACAAATGTATGCATTTTGAATTTAACTGCTTCAATGTTTTTTAGTTTTATAACGTTAGATTATTTCTTCCTTTTTGTACTAGTCTATTTTTTAATTTATCTATTTTGTAGCCTGATGATGGAATCAGTCGAGTTCCGTTAAACGTCGTTTATTCTTGTTAATAAAGATCTCTCCATGTTGTTGTCTAAAGCCCTGGTGTTGCTTATTTACTTTTGTTAAATATAATAATATATTGACTATTATATATATATAACTATATATCTTAATACTATAATAATCATAATTATATATATTATATACCTATATATATATATATATATATATATATGATATTAAATATATATTACTATATAATATACATGGTGATAATTAATGGCCTAAATTTATACCATGCGCTATCATGAGCTTAGGTCCATATAAAATTATGGAGAATGTGCATAACTGTGCACCAACGCTCTTTATGGGCGTATTTCTGGTACACATCTATTAAGAGCCTGTAAACAATGTCTTTAAGAAAGTTACGTGTAGCTACGTAAAACTAAAATTGGATACATGTTATAAGATCATACCACGGTAAACTCATGCATAACTGCTTTTAGTTTGTTATATTATTTAAAATTAAACTAACCAGTGAGAATCGTTCTATCTACCGGTTAAGTTGTCTGACTCAACCTAGAGGAAGAAACGGGAGTTCAGCTAAAACATTGGAGCTGAGAGGCCGCTCTAAAGGCTTAGCCCTTCGGCGGGCCATTTTATATAACTAAACATATTTAAATTAAGGTGAAAATTCATAATTAACGTCCCAATAATGGGATCTCTTGTAAAAGTTTTCTTAATAAAGAAACATAATTGAGGATGAATAATATAATAAAAATAAATGAAAGAATGGTGAATGAGATCGAGCAGGGTTTATTGAGCACATTTTCCTCCCCCAGTGCCCATCGTTCGAAATTATATAATTAATAGAATTCAAATAGAGTGGCATGGGCTCTGTATCCTTTGATGAATGACCAATATATGGGTGGAGGTGAAAAGAAGTATTTACGAAGGAGTGTTAGCACCTATATTGCTATACGGTGCAGAGACATGGTGTACTACCAAAAGGCATGAAAGTATGATACAGGCAACGGAGATGAAGATCTTAAGAGTAATAATTAGAAAGACTAAGAAAGATAGAATAAGGAATGAAACAATCAGAAGGGAAGTCGGAGTGACACATATGTTAAGGAGGACAGATGTCGCAAGAATCAGATGGTGGGGACATTTGGAAAGGATGCAGGAAGACAGGTTGGCGAAGAAACGATGGGAGTGAATGCCGGATGGAAGAAGACTCAGAGGAAGACCAAGGAAGAGATGGAGGGAATCGTTGCAAGATTCGTTGATGAGATGTAGGCTGCCTGCGGTGGAGGAAATACAAGGGAGAAGACTGTGGGAAGACAGAGCCGAGTGGAGACTCAGGCTGAGTCCACTGACAGGTCGTGGTTTTCTACAAGACCATGACCTTCTTGGGGGAGGACAGTAAGACAGTAAGTAAGAATTCAAATAACAAAAAAAAATTATTTGTGTATTCTTGATAATAATGTCCATTTATGTTATATAACAGTGAAAATTATATTATTTTCTGTGGTCAAAACAAGAAGTGGATGTTAATAAAGAAAGAAAAAGACGATCACCTTTTATATACCTTTTTATTAAAAGTTGTACCTGAGGCGATTAATTTGATTATCTGCTAATAATTAAAGAGATTTTCTCTCATACATATTTTTGGTGACCTCAAAGTGAAAGAGTAGGACCCCTAAAACCTTCTAATTACGGGCCAATTAATATATTAACGCTGTGATAATTAAAAAATGTGCAAAATTCCTATACAAGTGAAGAATTTTTAATCGTTGGGAATAGAAATTATAATCTGAGGATAAATACGACTCATACTATCAGTGTAAGAGTATGGCGTGAAGAAATCGTTTATAAAATGTTCGTTATCCTTTGAAACCCAAAGAGCCGTTCAAAACTAATATCACAGCACATAAAAAAAACTAAACCATATGAGAGGATTTTAAGCACAGGAAAGCATTGGACTGGTGTTTGGGGGTTGGTAAAGAGGAAGACTCCCCACATTTTAAACTTCAAAAACAGTTAAAAAACGCTCTCTAGGCTGCAAGTAAAAATCGGCAACTTGCTGCTATTAATGGGGCTAATAAATGTTTCCCCAAAAATCTAAGATGGAAGGAGGGAAGGCATGGACATCAAGAACGCAAAAGCTACACAAAATTCAACCTTATGGCGGATTGAAAAAAGATTGGGGAGAAGTTCCAATATACCCCAAATATAAACTCACATCTGACTGAGAAGAAATAAGGTTCAAATTTGCCCGACTTTTAATGCTCTCCATCTTAATGGCCTTTCCTGTTCTCCATTGAGGGAGGCTGGGGCAGCTATCGCCGTTCCCCCCATGCTCATAGGATTGTTCCAACAAGCCATGTTTTGTCGATAATATTATTAAAAAGAGTTTTGTTTGAAATTTTAATTATTCGTAATTAAGAATGATTAGAATGATTAGATGATATATTAGAACTCGGCTACATGATTTTAAATAATAAAATCGGATAGATTTATTTTTGACGCAAAATAGTTATAAGAATTGCATGTAAAAGGAAATAAACACTCCCTTTCATATAATAAAAGTCAGAGAGAAAATTTATTTATTACGACGAGAGGTGGATGGGTCCCATTCAAGTATCACTCTTATTCCCCCAAAATCGGGAGGGATAAGAGGTAAAAACTGTAAAATAAGAAACAGAGGTGTTTGTAACACGGGTATCGAAAAGGTCTTCAGTGAAACTAGGTAATAAAAATTCCCTTTTTTTAAGGAAGGAAATTTGTAACTTATATAGGGTAATGAAATTTCTATTGCGAAGACCTTCAGTCTAGAGAAAGAATGCATGCTTGGAAACTCTTTTGTTAAAATTGTTGTATTTTATGTATTAAATTTGATAATTAGATTTTGAAGGTTCCTCTGACTAAAGATGATAAGAAGTTAAGATAATTAATTGTTCAGATGATAAATATTTTGGCATATGATTTTATTTTCTGTATAGGTAGAAAATCTATTCATTTAAATATTTTTATAGTTGTAAAATGCACCAAGGAGCTCTAAATTATCTTTCAAACTAAAATAAAAGCACTTTATGTTACCTAAAATATCGAAAAGGAAAAAAAACTTTCGTTCTGTATCCCAAAGCAAGGTGGAGGAGCTTATACCCTAATCTCCAAACAGACGTTTGGCCTCATGATAGTTACAGGTCAAGGTAATTGCACCAAAAAGTTGTTGAAAGGATTGTTTGTAAAGTAGGACAAATTCTACGGAACTGTGTAACACACTATGATTTTTTTTTAGATTTTTCCTGAAAATATTAATTTTTAAGAGAAAAAAAGAAGGTAAATATTACCTTCTCTGTATTATGAAAATAAATAATATAAATTAACCTAAGTAAGGTTGAGTTACAGGCACTTGTAGGGCCACCACTATACCATGCGCTGCCTTCAGTTTAGCTCCATACAAAAGTAAGGAGAATGTGTGTAAATGTGCACCAACGCTCTTTATGGGCGTATTTCTGGTACACATCTATTAAACAATGCTTTTAAGAAAGTTATGTGTAGCTATGTAAAACTAAAATTGAATACATGTTATAAGATCATACTTAACTGCTTTTACTTTGTTATATTATTTAAAATTAAACTAACCAATGAGAATCATTCTTTCTATCCGTTAAGTTGCTTGACTCAACCCAGAAGAAGAAACGCGAGTTTAGCTAAGACATTGGAGCTGAGAGGCCGCTCTAAAGGCTTAGCCCTTCGGCTGGCCGTTTTATATAACTAAACATATTTAAATTAAGGCGAAAATTCATAATTAACGTCCCAATACGGTGATCTCTTGTAAAAGTTTTCTTAATAAAGAAACATAATTGATCATGAATAATATAATATATATATATATATATATATATATATATATATATATATATATATATATATATATATATATATATATATATATATATATATATATATATATATATATATATATATATATATATATAATATATATTATGTATATATATTATATATATATATATATATATATATATATATATATATATATATATATATATATATATATTTAAATATATTTATATAAATATAAATAAAAAAATATACATATATATATATATATATATATATATATATATATATATATATAATATGGTCTTCGAAATATACACATTTTAGAATCTGCAACTATGAGGGCCTAAGAAATATACATATTTAGAATCTGGCAGCTATGTTTGAAGGATGTTAGTTTATTATTTTTTTTATTTTTGTCCCACACCAAAGCCACAAAATGGAGGTTGTTCCTATAAATCGAATAGATCTTTAGCGTAAACTATAGATGTTTACTACATCTATAAATAATGTTATGGGTTTCTGGAGACGTTTCTGATCTCTTTTATTAGTCATTTTAGTGCATTTCCAGTATTGTCAGAGAAAAATCTTGAAAATCGGTATTAAGGCTCTTTCACTAAAGAATTACTTTGATTATCGTTTCTCATAAACTGGCGATTTCTTTCCACAAATATTTTTTTATTTTTATTTTATTTTAGGTATTACAATCTTTAATTCATAACAGAATGGTTATGACTTTTAAAACTACAGTATCTATCAATACCAAAGTGGTTCTTCCAACGATGTTCGGTCTAGGCTTATTGAACGTACTGACTACAAAATTGCAAAGAAAAAGTGAGTCCAAACTAATACCATAATTTTGTTCGGCAATTAATATATCGAAACCAACTTTAAACAACCCGATGATCTCCTCCAGACTAAACTACGAAGAAATGTTCAGGGAGACTAAATCTCCGTTTTATATGTATCTTTTTTACACATGACCAGCAATAAAAAAGGTTAAGAGGAAATTTGTCTCGAAAGCATTTATGACTCTCAATAGCTCAAAGTTTTTTTTACGTTAAGAATTATCATTTAATCTTTCATCCAACAATAAATTAAATAATTTTATAGTACAGGATAAAAGCAAGGAAAATCTGAAAAAGGAAATTAAAATCAGGAAAATAAAGTATAGGAAGAAGAGGTGGAAAGGCAACCGTGATGTGAATATTTTATGAGTTTATTACAGGAAACTATTTTTAAAAAGCAAACATTATGCGTTGGCATCTTGCAAATGAGTCCATTGTTTGATAATTTTATTGCAATTAACACCTTCGTTCTTCATTATATAAAAGAAAGCAATGCCAATCTTCAATCATAAGCTCAAGTCTTCGTGAAAGAGCCATTTCTAATCAAGGAAGCTGTTAAAGTTTAAAAAAGTCTCATAAACTTGTGTTATAATCGTTGATATATTGTTTATGAAAGAAATAAACTGTATTTCCATCAATTTTGAAAAACAAATACTTCCCAAACATTTAAAAAAAAAAATTTCATATTTTTTAAAACGTGAAGAAGGAACATATTCAAAATGAATTTTGGTAAATGGAAGCAAAGGCTCTTTCAAGATTTCAAACACAGAGATTTTTTGCCGATAAAAATTTTGTTTTTCCTTTCATGGGGAGGTAAGTAATGATTATTATTATTATTATTATTATTATTATTATTATTATTATTATTATTATTATTATTATTATTATTATTATTATTATTATTATTATTATTATTATTATTATTATTATTATTATTATTATTATTATTATTATTATTATTATTATTATTATTTATTATTATTAATTTTATTACACACATATTATTATTATTATTATTATTATTATTATTATTATTATTATTATTATTATTATTATTATTATTATTATTATTATTATTATTATTATTATTATTATTATTATTATTTTTATTATTATTATTATTATTATTATTATTATTATTATTATTATTATTATTATTATTATTATTATTATTATTATTATTATTATTATTATTATTATTAT
>JABUQX010024109.1:77500-102500 GCA_015478945.1 Trachelipus rathkii
AGCAAAAACTTTTCAAGTTTGATTAGTATGAGTTGGAATTTGAAGAAAAAATTATAAAGTGGGGAAAAATTTAAATGTAATTCTTTTCTACCAATAATATTCACATGACGATAATTTGTAGCAGGTTGAGGAAGATTTTTTAACCTGAGTGTAGTAATGTGTTTTCTTTCATTTGTATTTCAGAAATGTAGAAAATATAAATGCTTTAACTATTCCTCATTCGAATTTGAACTGCAAAAACTCAACAAACTGCTACGATGAAGATAGAATCTTCAAATCAAGCTCGAATAACTTTTTAGAAGTTGGAGAAACTGCTTCTTTAGAAGATCCGATCTACTCCATGAATGTCATTATTAAGAGATTAAACGCTACTTTCCTGAACGAGACTTTTGAAAGCGACAGATTTTTGTGCCCTAATCTAGCCAAGGTTTGTGGCTTCTAAATTAGCTTTGTACTATATCTTCTCTTAATTACACTTTAAATTACTGCTATATATTACACTTCCATATGTTGAAAGAATTTCTGCTTTCCTTAGGAATAATTAATTAATCATTGGTATAAATATATTGCAGAATTTTAACGACGGTCATAATTGCGTAACTCACTGCAAGGCAAATGCTCTTCGTGAAGATGTCTGCAAGAACAACGTTTCAATTGAAATTCTCAATCCAAAACTTACTTTTTATTCCCATCTTGCCATCAGACTTTTCAACGAATTTACTTTATGTGAGTTTCTTTTTTGTCACTTTAATATAATAATATTTAGCACTCGTAAAAGAAAAATAAACACTAAAACACTATAATAATTTTTTTAAAGGTAAAACGAAAAAAATTTCAATCAAACTAAAGTGCCATGAGAATTTCTTGATATTAAAGCTATGTGCTAACATTTATGCAAATACTTTCTCTTTATAGCCTCAAGTATGCCACTTTTGGACGGAGCTGCTGTAACCATTCTAAAAGAACATAATGGAGACTTTGGATTTCAACGAATGTTTGCCAATCTTGGAATGATGATAATGTCTCCCATCTCAGGAATGTTAATTGATTACTTTTCTATTCAAAATGGCTTCGACGATTTTAGGTGACTACAAATCTTTTTATTAATAATAATAAGTTATAAATTTTTGAAGCAATGTAAAATACAATGTTATTGTATCGAATTTAAAAAGAATTAAATTTTGTTGTGAGCAAAATATTTTTTTGAAGTTGACATTATTATTATTATTATTATTATTATTATTATTATTATTATTATTATTATTATTATTATTCAGATACTAGGGAAATTATTTTATGTTATTATAATTAATTGTTATAATGAATTTGTAAAATATTGGACTATGTAAATAATGTAATTTTTCTTCACTGAATAAAGTTTTTGAAACTGAAATCTGACAGCAGACAGACCGTAGGTCTGTCTGTCTGTGTGTGAAATTGTTATTATTATTATTATTATTATTATTATTATTATTATTATTATTATTATTATTATTATTATTATTATTATCATCATTATTATTAGACCAGCGATGTACATGTACTGCGCTCTGAAACTCACCGCAGCAGTGATAATTCTCTTCTTGAATTTGGACTTCAAACAAGCGTCCAACAAAGTAATTTCTGAATTCTCATCAATGCTTTCGAATCCAGAGGTGGTTTGCTTCCTCTTGGCAACCCTTTTGGCAGGTAAGAATTAAGCACTTTTCAACATTACATAAAGTACAGTATTAAAAACATGGAAGTATTAAAGCATTGCCGTATTAGCCCCATTGCATTTGTATTGAGCTCTGCAAATATTTTGTAATATTCATATATCATTTTCTAAATACTAGAAGCAAAAATATTAAAAAGCCTTTCATCAAAACAATTTTTATCATAACTTGTTTATAGAGATTAAGTTTAAACAAATCTAATTTGCTTACTTAAAATATTTTAAAGGAACGTGTTATGGATACATTGAAACCTTCCTGTTTTGGTTGCTTGAGGATCTTGGAGCAGACAGGAGACTCATGGGTTTAACTCTTACCGTCGGCTGTGTATTTGGCATTCCATTGCTAATGATATCCACTTTCATATTAAAGAAAATCGGACATGTCAACACTATCGCTATAGGATTCTGCGTTTATGTTGTCCGTCTTTTGGGTATGAAATGAAAAATTTCATTTTTAATTAAAGATAAAATACTAAAAAAAATTGTGAACAATAATTTACAAAGCTGTTTTAAAGAACATTATAAATTTTCAAGTTTTTAAATGAAGTTATGTAGTGCATTACAATAACTTGGGTCTTGGGAGAAATTTTGCTTAGTTTATATAGATTTTTAGAATTAACTTCAATTTTAGTTTTATCAAATTTGTTAAATCTGATGGTGACAATTCCCTTTATTAACAACAGGTTACACATTTATTCCTGGTCCTTGGTGGGCAATGCCTTTTGAAGCTCTTGAATGTGCAACTGTTTCACTAATGGTCGTCTCTTTCATGTCCTATGCTTCTGTTTTATCAACTCCTGCTACAGTAGTGACTCTTCAAGGAATGTATGGAGGTCTTTATAATGGAGTTGGTGAGTTATTTTGAATTACTTCGCCAATGATAACATAAAAGCTAAGATGAATATATTCAATTATTTTGGACTTTAGCATTTAATACACAAAAAAAAGTAACATTTGAGATATTGTGTTATAACAATATTGAACTGAAAATAATCATGTTGATAGTAACTAAGTTTAATAAAATTTATAAATTATAATATTTTTCAATTAAATATTAATAAAAAAAATAGTTATAGATTTTGTTTAATTTTTATCTTGGTCACTTCTTAATTTAATTAAAAAAATGTTTTAGTATTTCATTTTCTTCTTTCCCATTGTCAAGAAAAATTCCTTTTAAACAATTCATTATATAATTGAAGGAAATTGTTCATAATGTTTTTGAAACTTTCAGGTCGTGGAGCAGGAAGCCTTATCGGGGGATTTCTTATTGATCGGCTTGGAATGTTCAATGCTTTCAGGATAATAGCCGCTTTAGGAGGTTGTTCAGGTGTCGTCTACTTCATAATAAATATCTTGTTCTTCAGAAAGAATAGACAACAAAGAGATGAAGCAATGCTTCAAGAAAAAGATTTAAGAAAAGCAAAGGAAGCCGATGAAGCAATATTAAAAGAAAAAGAGTTAACAAAAGCAAAGGAAGCTGAGACCAACAAAGAACCAGTAAAACTTTATGGAATAATAGATTCAAAGAAGGAAATTTTAAAAGATATGTTTATTATCGTGCCAAGCGATATCAAAGATAATCCAAAAGACTTTCTTTCAAAAACCAATTTGGCATTTGAGAGTGAATTTATTGTTTAGATTTTGAATTGCATCAGTGAAATATTTTGAAATGTGATAATTTTTGATACATTATTTTTCGACTATTTATATTTTTTTAAAACTTTATACTACAAATACCTTCAATCACAAATAACATAAAAAGATACCAACTATCATCGAAGTCAGAACCATTATTACCATTCTTTTCACAATCATTATTATCAAATGTCCAGATTTATCATTATCATCGTCATCATGTTTACTGTTATCATAGTTTTAATGTTATCTTTATCTTTGCCATTATTATTATTATTATTATTATTATTATTATTATTATTATTATTATTATTATTATTATTATTATTATTATTATTATTATTATTATTATTATTATTATTATTATTATTATTATTATTATTATTATTATTATTATTATTATTATTATTATTATTATTATTATTATTATTTTTATTATTATTATTATTATTATTATTATTATTATTATTATTATTATTATTATTATTATTATTATTATTATTATTATTATTATTATTATTATTATTATTATTATTTTTAAAACTATTATTTTTTTAATTTTGATAAGCTATATTCATGTTTTTGTACAATGTCTCATTTATTTATATTTTTAGTAATAAAACTATTAATTAATAAAATAGTCTTTTGTTTGTATCCTTTTTCTAAAATTTACATGATGAGAAAAATATTTTAAAATAAATTATAATAATATTACAATAAAATAACTAGTTGTGTTTCTCATAATACTGTAGACTTAAATTGACCGAATATAAACCGTAATAAATTAGACACCTGAGGTATTTATTTTCGAATTTACTCTTTATATATATATATATATATATATATATATATATATATATATATATATATATATATATATATATATATATATATATATATATATATATATATATAAAACTGCTGCTATATATATATATATATGACCTTCTTTTGATCTAAAGTAAATTTTTAATTTTTAACTTATTATAAATGAAAGGAAATTCAAAACAGAATGTAAAAATCGTAGGGAAATGTATTTTTAAGTTATAATTAAAAAAAATACTAACATACTCTTGTAGGTTTTACTTGACTCGGCGGAGGATTATTTTAGGTAAAATTTTGCCGACTTTTTCAATATACTCGATTTCAGTCTCAACTTGAAACTCCTCGGGGAAGGGTGTGCTTCATTTGTCTCGAAAATGCAGTTTTTTTTAAATGAAAATGATATAATATTTGCGTATTTACACATGAAAGTGTTAAATAAATAAAAAAAAGTCTCATTAAATTAAGTTTAAGAAAAAATTGTTCGATTATAAGTTCTTTTAAGTTGCTAATTATAAATTGTTAAGAATATACCATAAACATCTTTTTCGACGCCCGCCATTATGTTTTGTCGATGGACCTTTTTAACGGTAATAGTTACCCAAAAAAATAGTATATATCTCTATGGAACATAAATAGATTTTATAGTTGTTAATTTAAGTTGTATATATATATATATATATATATATATATATAATAACATGAGTATATATATATATATATATATATATATATATATATATATATATATATATATATATTATTTGTTAGGTATTACACGGCAAAATAGGGGGCTCGAGCCGACGGGGAGCAGAAGGGGGGACGATTTCCATACCCGTAGGGGCGGAGGAACCCCCCGCGACACCATAAATACCAAGAGCAGGGGGTTGGGAGACCCTCCCGGAGGGAATAGTCGCTACCCTGTCGTTCCCCGGAAGGCGAGACCCCGACTCCTGCCATCTTTTGCAGGTTTACCCTTGGGTATTCCTTTAGTTAAAAAATATAATAAAAAAATAAAACTGAGGAGTCGTAAAACGTAACAGGTCCTATATATATTTGAATCATCAAATCCACTATAATAGAAAGTCTATTTATGGTCCATAAATTACCCTGTACTATTTTTTGGGCTAACGAGTACCGTTCAAAAGGTCAATAACTAGACTTTCTCCTGTATATATATATATACAGGGGCGTATCTAGAGAGCCAGGTGGCCTATGTCCCCTCCTAAAGTTTCTTAGACACTTTAAAAATATATATATATATATATATATATATAACTTATATGTCAATAATAACAACAACAGCAACTATAACTAACTATATAACTATATATATATATATGTATAATAACAACCAACAGCAACAACTTATATTATAATATGTATATAATAACCAATAACCAACAATAATACAAATATATATATATATATATGTAATAACCAATAACCAGCCAACATATAATAACCAATAATAACCTTGTAACAACAACTCCAACATATAATATATATATATATCATAATAATAATAATAATAATATATATGAAGGGGAGACGTATCTGGGAGACATGAAATTTCGGGTCGATATTTCAGCAGACACTCCAAGGGTACGAGTATCATATCCGTTAATATTATAAATAAAGTACAGAGGGTAAATTAATTTTTATATAATTCGTCACTGTCAGGAACAAATCTTATCGTAAGTCCTTTGGGGAAGTTTTTATAGGAGAAAGAGAAAACATCATAATTTTATATATATATATATATATATATATATATATATATATACTTTCATATATATATATATATACCATATACCTCACTCTGCTGCTGCTCTTTGCTAACTATATGCTATTGCTGCTGCTATATGCAGGAAGGGGCGGAGTGTCACAGAAGGAGACCCGGGTGGCCTATATATTTCCAGGAATTTCTTGAACTAAATATAATAACATATATACATGTAGCAACAACCAATAACATGTAATATCAATAACTTAATATATATATGTAGCCAGCCAACCCTAACTATACCCTTATAATATCTATGTAATAATAACTTAATACATACATAAATATATGTAACAACCGCCCTACAACTGTAGTAATAATATATATATAACCAACATATATATATATATATATATATATACTCTGACACTATGCGCCTGCCTTAGCCCAGCCTTAGCCTTAATATAACTTAGCCAACATATATATATATAGTATATAGTAATATATAATATATAACTTCTTTTGACGCCATAATAGTATATATATATGTTTAACATGTAGCATATAACTTAGCCAATAATAATATGCTGTAACATAATATATATAATATATGTATATATAATACACCACACTATACACTCCATATGCTGTATACAGCAACAGCATAACAATAACATATACGTATATGCCCAATAATATATAACCAATAGTATGTATATATATAACTATACATAATATATATATATGTATAACTCTTCTTCCAACAATAACCCACAGTAAAGATGAGCCAGCAGCAACCGTAACCACATGCAGCCAACAACAGTATACATGTAGCCAGCTCCCAGCCATATGCCCAGCAGCTAGCCAGCATGTATGCTAGTAGCCAATAATATTATATATGTAGTAATATATATAGGCCTAACCAATAGCTGCGCAGCCAGCCAGCCATGGCACTGTGTAGCAGCAGCAACAGCCAGCAGCAGCAACCCAGTAGCCATGCCCAGCCATGCACTATGCAACCAGCCAGCAGCGGCAACTGTAACAGCCAACCGTAACTAACCAGCCAATAGTAACTACTATGTAACCAATATATGTAATATCTATGTAGCAATAGCCATATTTTTATATATATGCCAATAGCAACTTAGCAGTAGCCCAGCTAACGCTGCTAATATTGTAACTGTATAGCCAGCCCATAATAGCCAATATGTAATAGCCAGCACAATAATATGGCGCCCATGTAGCCAGCAGCAACCAACAGCCAACAGCTCCCAGCAGCACTGCTGCAACAGCCCATGAAATATAGCCAACCTTAGCAATAGCAGCAACCAGCAGCCAGCGCCAATAGCACTACCATAACATATGTATGCTTAATAATAGCCAATATGTAACTAGCAATAACCCACTGCTGCTATGTATAACCAACATTTATATATAATAGTAACCAATAATAATATAACATATAACTAGTATGTAGCAACAACAACCAGCCAGCAGCCTTTGCCAGCTAGCGCCAGCCAACCTTATATGTAGCCAGCCCAGCGCGTGGCGTAGCCAACCAGCAGCGTAACAACCAGTAACAGCGCCAGCTGTAGCACCAGCTCTGCTGCTGGCATAATAATATGTATTGCAGCCAACAACCTTGCCGCCAGCCAGCCAACGGCAGTAGTAGTAATATAGCATATGTATGCCATGCCAGCGTAATATGCCAACTCATGGCACCCAGCAACCAGCAGCCCAACAACAGCTGCGCTGCTGTACATGTAGCCAACAACATTTGTAGCCAGCCTTAGCCATGCAGCCTTTATACTATATATATGTATATATATATATATATATATATAATATAATATACATATATAGCATATATATATATATATATGTGTAACAGCAACGCAACAACAGCAGCAACCAGCAGCCAACTATGCTGCTGTAACTGCTGCTGCTGCTCTTGCCAGCAACCAACCAACCATGTATATATGCTGTATATGCTGCTGCTGTAACTAACATATACCTTCTTTCTGCTGCTGTAACAGCAACAACATATGTATTTATTATAAGAGAGGTTGACTCTCTAGAGACGAGAAATCAATAAAAAATGTATCGTAATTTCAATGATTTTGGGGTAAATACATTATACATATATATAGCAACCAATAATAATAATATATAACTATATATATATATATAACATATATATATATATATATATATAATATAATACATATGCATACATATATACATACATCCTAACCTAACTCTAACCTAATCTAACCAACCTAACCAAACTAACCCAGCCTAACCTAACCTAGCCTAACCAGAATTTAATATATATTAGCGTAACCGAATATTTGCTGAGATTACGGCCTCTTATGGAAATGTCTATATAATAATAATATATAATAATAACTAATAATAACTAATATAATATATGTAGTAATATGTAATAATATGCCAATATTCTTCTATAACTGTAACCAGCCAGCCTTATATGTATGTTTATATAACCAATAGCAATAATAACCAGCATGTATGGCATATCACTCATCTTCTCTATGCTAACAATAGCCTTGCCTTGGCAACAACCAGCAGCAGCTAACCAACATAATAACTGTAGTAGCATAATATATATGATGAATAAGGAAGATGGGCCTTGAGATTTATATATATATATATATATATATATATATATATATATATATATATATATATATATATATATATATATATATATATATATATAGAGATATATATATATATTCTCTCTCTCTCTCTCTCAGCATTACTTCCTTTCTGATGACGACTTTACTCGATATGTTACTCGCCTCATGATTTTACATGCATTTCTTATCGTCTCCTTACTCTCTTCTATTTCTTACGGCGGAATTTTTTCTTAGTAATATTCGTGATGCATATGATTTAAAAAATAAATTTGCATGCATATCACCACGCTTTATGTTTTAAATCCTTCTTCTTAAAAATAAAAAATTCAATTTGAAGTACATGCTTTTGCAACTCATGGCAACTCAATACAGCTGATCCATGCCCAGAGTTGTCAAGCTTTGACGTGCAGATACCGGAACATTTTATTTTATTTCAGACTTCTGAAAAATAGTAGATTTTTTTTAGAAATCAAGTTTGCTTTTCATGGATTAAAAAAATTGTATATTGTTGCACAAATGTGAGAAAAATTTTGAAATCATAAATAGGAAAAATCTTTATAAATTTTATTAAAACAGTCGTATCAAATTAGGTACAGCGTTGCTAAATTTGAAGGAATAGTGTCCATCTTTTGAAGGGCTATCTGGCAGTTGCCTTTTTATCTTTTGCCTTTTTATCTTCTTCTTGTTAATTCTGGTTTGAGGGAATGAGATAACATTGCGGTGTCAGTGTAAAGCTATCGATCTATTGTTTAAGGATATAATATCAAGTTTCTAGTGAAAAGTTATAGTTTTGCACTTTTTGTTTAACATTTTTTGTTTTTGTTGTTGTTCAGCTTAAAAAATAAAAAAAAGAATAAAAAAAAGAAGAAAAGAGACATTTTCCACCAAAAAAGTAAGCATTATGGTTATAAAGATTCCTGTTATTCAAATACTTTAACTATTCCTCATTCGAATTTGAACTGCAAAAACTCAACAAACTGCTACGATGAAGATGGAATCATCAAAGAATATTTTTATATCATTATTTTTATTATTATTATTATTATTATTATTATTATTATTATTATTATTATTATTATTATTATTATTATTATTATTATTATTATTATTATATCTTTGTGTGTGTGTGTGTGTGTGTGTGTGTGTGTGTGTGTGTTATTATTATTATTGTGTGTGTGTGTGTGTGTGTGTTATAACATACATATATATATATACATGCTGATATATATATATATATATATAATATATATATATATATATATATATATATAACTGCTACTTCTATAGCATAACAGCAGCAGTATACTCTTTTAACAGCATAACCCGCCAGCGCTGTTGCTATGCTGTATGTAACAACCTTAATATATAACCTTATGTATAACATAACAACGCACGCCTTAACTGCTGCTGCTGCGCACCAACAACTAATATAACCTTATGTATATATATATATATGAATAAAATAGCTCACTTGAGGTGAATCTTCACTTACCGGTATTAGATCGGGCCTCGCGAGGCAGGGTATGCCGAGCGTGTTACCACTTCAACCACGACAAGCGATATGCGACAAACCTATGAAAGAGTGCTCTATTCAATGGGAATAAGGACCGCCTGTGTCAGGACAGATACCTCAGCCGCACGCATCTCCGCTTGCACTCGAGGTCAAAGGTAACACAGGACCCATGTAAGGGGACCACTCTAGATCGGAGTATAATTTTGTATAGATAATAAATACTGCAGAGATTAAACCACAGTTCGGGCGATTTCGATAAAAATGGCTCCTTGGTTACCGAATTGGACATTTCGTCACCGAACGGAATGCCATTTTAGTAGGCAAGGGGGATAAAGCTTTCGATACGCGACTTAAACCTATGAAGAGTGCTCTATTCAATAGGAGTAAGGACCGCCTGTGTCAGGACAGATACCTCAGCCACGCATCTCCGCACTCGGGTATCTGTCTGACACCAGGCGTCCTTTCCATTGAGCAAACACTGCTCGCAGGGCTTTAGAATGCACTGCCCATATAACTGTCATGAGCCCAATGTTACACTTCGATACCGATTTACGAGAGCTTCCAGGATCACTGGTAGTAGTGCTCACAAACCAGGTTTGTACCATTTGTTGCCCAGGCTCCCTTCCCGATCACAGAAGTGTTTGCTCTGGTGTCCTGTGTTAACCAGTGCAGTGGCTGGTGTCACGACAGTCTGGCCCAGAATGGAGCTGCCGCCAGGTTTGAAGTGCTGGCGTGCGTGATGGCTGCCTCGGCCTGCCCAAATGTCTGAAGCAGGTGAGAAGACCACTTCAGGAAACTATTATACAGAACTTTGTGGTTTAATTGCAGTATTTACATCTATACAAATTATACTCCGATCTAGAGTGGTCTCCTTACATGGGTCCTGTGTTACCTTTGACCCGAGTGCAAGCGGAGATGCGTGGCTGAGGTATCTGTCCTGACACAGGCGGTCCTTATTCCTATTGAATAGAGCCTCTTTCATAGGTTTAAGTCGCGTATCTTTATAGCTTGTCGTGGTTGAGTGGTAACACGCTCGGCATACCATTCGTGAGGACCCGGGATCTAATCCTGGTAAGTGAAGATTCACTCAAGGAGTTTTTATCTATACAAATTGAACTGCGGTTTAATTGCAGTATTTACATCTATAAAAATTATACTCCGATCTAGAGTGGTCTCCTTACATGGGTCCTGTGTTACCTTTGACCCAAGTGCAAGAAAGGTAACACGTGGCTGAGGTATCTGTCCTGACTTAGGCATAGCCGGTCCTTATTCCTATTGAATAGAGCACTCTTTCATAGGTTTTAAGTCGCGTATCTTTATAGCTTGTCGTGGTTGAGGAGTGGTAACACGCTCGGCATACCGTTCGCGAGGGCCCGGGATCTAATCCTGGTAAGTGAAGATTCACTCAAGGAGCTATTTTATCTATACAAATTGAACTGCGGTTTAATTGCAGTATTTACATCTATATATATATATATATATATATATATATATATATATATAATATATATATATTATATATATATATATATATATATATATATATACATACCAGCAATACCAATATGCTAATATCTTAACTATATGCTGCTATGCTATATATACTTATATATATATATATATATATATAATTTGGCTTTGAGCAAATATAGACGTCTTAGAAATAGAAAGAAAAATTAAATTGAGAAAGAGCAGAAAGTCTAAGAAGGAAAGAAGGAAAGAAGGAAAGAAGGAAAGAAGGAAAGAAGGAAAGAAGGAAGCTGAAAACATAAAAAATGTTTTGAAATTTTAAAAGTTTTCATGAGAGTTTGATTGCAGAATAAAGAGTAGAATTTATTCGTCATCAATAATAAGACAGGAGATATAGAATGACAGGGCATTCAACCCGGTCCATTGATTTTATTGTTTGAACAATTCCAAGATCAACATTGCAGACAAATGCATAAGGAGACATGATCGTCTGACGAACACTAGAAGAAATAGTTTATAGATCAGATGAATGTAGGTGCTATTCTCATTGACAGTCGAAAACCCTACCTGCAAGCTTAAAATTCAGTTTTAAATATCAGGTCAATTTGAGAGAGAGCTTTACAATGTTTATCGTGGCAGTTAAACAATCTGCTTTGGCTGTGTGAACAAGACTAGTGTCTTTACTAATGATTAGAATATCCATGTTAAATTCATCAACAAAATAATTTTAATGAATAGCTAATAAAGTAGAGCAGAATTAGAATTCAAATATTCTTATTCAGATGACAAATAATCTTAACTAAAGTTCCTAATTTACTTGTTAAAAGCTTTTGGTAAATAAACTATTTCAGTTTACTGAAAAGTTTTTCAAATTCATGCACAAAACATTAAACATTTATGTGAGCCAATAAAAACATTTTCTTTTAATCGTTTCTTATCACAGAATCTAGCATTTCACTGTGATCTTAAATATCTTTCCTTTTTAAAATTTCTCTTAGCAAAATTGTGCTACATAGTAAATAATTAAATTGTTAAATAATTGGTAAATATTTTCTTTTCGTAAAATCAGACAGATAATGATAGATTAAACAAAATGATTTAAATAGTTTAACACTTCATCACCTTAAATATTGTGAAACTCATCCTTATCTTCAGAATGGGAAATTGTTCTTTGTGTTCAAAATAAAATTGTGTATTCTAGACAAGAAAGCGAAAAATTATTCCTCGTAGTCACAAAACAAGAGTGCCAAAGATCTGTCCAGAAACAAGTTTTTTTTTTTGCTTTAAAATTGTTTATTCCTCGTATTTTCCATTTTAAATATAGCATCTTTTATCCTTAAACCAAACTAAAAATAAATTAATTAAAAAGGAAGCTGTCAAAACACAGGAAAATCAAAAAGAAAATAGTGCAGGAAAGCAGGAAGACAAAATAAAGGAAGAAGGGATGTAAATGGACGCGTGACAAGAATTTTGATGACATATTAAAGGAAATTAATATAAAAAGATAACGTTATGCGTACTCAACTATCAAATGAGACTCCATTGTTTAATATTTTTTAATGTAATTAACACCTTTGTTCTTCATGATAAAAAGGAATGCAATGGCAGGCCAGATTCATAAGCTTAATACTAATTGACAGAATTGTATCTAAGCCAAAGGATAGAGCTATAGAAGAAAACGTTATTATTTCAATCGTTTATAATCTATAATTATTATTGTGAAATCTTACAATTTAAGACGAGCGCATGCAAAAACATACGTTTGTTCCCCTTCTACGATAGAGCACTGGCTCGTACGTATGGGGTGTGAATTGTAAAGAAAATAGATTATCTCCATGTCTAATGCCTGGCCTGTTTGTCGCCATGTATATCGACTGACTGTCGCCATGTCTATCACCTGGCTTGTCTCCATGTCTAACGATTGGCTTGTCTCCATGTCTAACACCTGGTTTGTCGTCATGCCTAACACCTGGTTTGTCACCATGCCTAACACCTAGTTTGTCGCCATGTCTATCATCTGGCTTGTTGCCATGCCTAACGCCTCACGTATCGCCATGACTAACGCCTGGTTTGTCGCTATGTCTATCACCTGGCTTGTTTTCATATCTAACACCTGGCTTGTCGGCATATCTAACACTGGTTTGCCTCAATGCTAACGCCTGACATGTCACCTGTCTATTCACATGTCTATCATCTTGCTTGTCTCTATGTCTATTGAACGCATGCACTGCTGTCGATGTCTCACGACTTGACCTGTCGACTGTCTATCACCCTTGCTTGTGTGCCATGTCTAACCCCGTATTATCGCATGCCTAACACCTACTTGTCGATTAATGCGCTTAACCTGGTTTGTTGCATGTCTATTACCTGGCTTTGTTTGCCAGCTCCAACGCTCCCTATCGCATGTCTAACGCCTAGTTGTCATTAAATTCTATCTACCCTGCTTGTTTTATAGTAAACACCTGGCTTTCGACATGCAAGCACCTAACTTATCGCATGTTCTAAGCACTGGTTTGTCACACATGTGCCTATACGCTGAATGTACCCAATGTCTAGTGCACTGGTTTCTCCATGTCATATACGCCTGGCTGTTTGTCGCAAGTGTCTAAATACTGGCTGTCGCCATGCTAAAGTGACTTGCCCACTTGTCTAACTATGGGCTTTTTATGCACGAGTCTAACGACTGGCGTTCGCAATTTCAGATGATCAAGCTGGCATTTATCCTAAAATGAAGAGGAGAGGAAGAGGATGAGGAGGAGGAGGCGTAAGCGGAGGAGGAGAGGATAAGGAGGATGGCAGAGGGGGAGGAGTAAGGAGCTTTCTTACCACGGCTATATATTCGTTCATTCGAGTCCGATAACAGGTCTTCAAATTCTTGAATTCAGCTCATCTGTTACATCATGTCAGGTGGTAGTGGTAGTGATATTCATACACCTAATTAGTATAGACTCATGAACTACATAACATATAAGAGAGATCACCCCCCCCTATGTTGGTACTAATTCCAATAGATTCCAACATATGAAACTTCATCATTCTCATATATAAGCACTTACTTTCACACAGAAGTCGATGTCTTCAAATTTCGAACCAATGTACCAAGATGGTTTTTATCATCATTATTAATCACTGAGACACTCCATTTAGTTCAATAACAAAGACATTTAAATTGATTTTCCCACTGAATGGTACGTAAAATTCTTTTGTATAAGGGGATGTTTGATGACAAACGAATTGATATATTAGTATATATACTATATATATATATATATATATACTTATTATATATATACGTATATAATATATATATAATATATTATATATATATTATTTTACTTTTTTAGTTTAGATCTAGCGATTTGGTAGCAGATCAAACTATTACATGACCGTGAATTAAATGATCTTGGAAAAATAGTTGAGATGAGGAATTATATATACTATTATAATATAATAGTATCTAATATATAATTATATATATATATATATATTATATAATATATGTATATATAATAATATATTATAGTATAATATATCATAATTATTATAATATATATATATACTATAGTATATATATAATATATATATATATATATATATATTATACAAGAGCAGATATATATATATATATAATATATATATGATGATATATATCTATTCTATATATATTATTATATATATTATTCTATATATATTATTTGGCGTGGTGTTTGGATATATATATACATATAGTATCTAATAAGCTGAGAGAGAGAGAGAGAGAGAGAGAGAGAGAGAGAGAGAGAGAGAGAGAGAGAGAGAGAGATCGATGTTGCACAAACGTTCACCAGATAGAGCGATCGAGTAAGAGCGAGAAGAGAGAGAGAAGAGAGAGAGTATTACGATATTAAATTTATCAGATGAATATAAGCGTGAGATGAGCTTGTCTCTCATGACATCACACCGTCGGGATATATACTTCCACTATCCGGTGATCTTTCAACAAAGAATTTTTTTTTTTGAGTATATTTAGTTATTATAAATATTTATTTTGCTTCCTTTACTTTTCTCCATAACTCTCGTTTAGTTTCACTTTATCCATTTATCTATTACCTATATATCTATGTATATTATAGTAGTATGTATATATGTATATTATATATATAATGATTATATATTTGGTGCTGTTATTTAAAAATAATTTATATAAAATTGTAATATAAGCATGTTAGTATTGATATATATTTTATTTATACAGTTTCCCTTTAGTTTATCACACAATCGAAATAGTCGATGAGAACTAAGAATGTATATTTCGAGTGACATATTAAAACCTAATTATACTATTGAAGTATAGGTTTGCCATTCAACCATAGGCATCTGCAGAGTAACGTAAAAGATCGTAGTTTTTAATTGTTTTTATATTGGTTTAAAAAATGTGTAATTTTAATAATGTGTAAATAGATATCTGTGTTGATAACTATAAGGAGGCAATACTGTATAATATATAATATATATATATTAATATATATTATATAGGTATATATATATTACTTATTATATTATATATATATAATATATTCTTATATATATATATATCTAGCATATAATTATATGTTATATATATATATTACGGTATATCGTATATAGGTATTTATGTTAATAGTTACTGTAGTGTAATAATATCTAGTATAGTATATATTATAATATTACGGTATATATCTATATATTATATATATATATTATTTATATATATATTATGAGTAATATATATTATATATACTATTATAATATATATACTATGATATATTAGTGAAAGAGAATTCGCAAGAAAATGGTTTTATTGAAAATTTCTCAATGAGATAAATTGCCTAAACACATATTTAGTTCAGCAAAATGTGAATTGATTATGGGAGTTATTGCATAATGTGATTTGATATAGACAGTAATTAATATAATACGAGAGCTTTCAATATTATTATGTATTCTTATTTATATAATATATATTATAGATATATACTATATATAGTTATATTATATATATATATATTATATATCAATGTTAGATATATATATAATGAATCTGGCTACGAGCTTTGTTATTATATTGGCACTTGTTCCAATTTTGACACGACACTATTCTTGAAGGCTGCGTTTCGTAATGTGTATCGTGCTTTCTGCTGTTTTATCTCTGATAGTGTATGATGTGCGTACTCATGTTTTGAGTGTCCAGAATCAGGGTGTAGTCTTTCTATAGTCTTGGGTATGTGTCTTGCGTTGTTTGCGTTGGTTAACAGATTGAGTTAGATTATTTGCGTATTCTTCGTCGGATGCTAGAAGGTATTGTGTTGTGGTACATTGACTATCGGTCTCGCTGATGGCTGGTCTCTAAACATGCTACAGAAAGGGATATGGTCGATCGTCTCTTTTCACTCGAATGATAATTCTGGTTGTGCGGCGTGTCGCGTTTGGAGCTATATGTCGTCGTCTTCTATTGAATTCTGAATGGTACGATAGGATTATGGCTATGGTCATAATGCCCTTCTAGTTCGTGTCTGGGCCGGTGTACCTGGTAAATAAACTACTAAATCTGTATCTAGTAATAAAACAACGTTCTTTGAGAGTTGCTTGGAGAAAGATTAGCTATTAGTGTCATACCTGTAATAATCTGCCATGACCAACTAAAATCATGTGTATCGAAGAAGATTAAATAATAATCAAAGACTGATGAATCTTTGGTGGGGAGGTTTTGTAACTTCTTTCAATCCTCTGTTGTCCGAGACTCTCCAAGTTGTATGTCTCAGATTTAGCGTAGTTTTGGAAACATTCATCTTAAATATTCCTTCTCTCCTGTGTCTCTCTGCTCGTCGCTCTCGTCTCTACTCTCGCTCTTTCGTGGTCTCTCTCTCTGGCTTATCTCTCTTGATCAATTGTATTCTTCCCTTATAGTATTAGTACGTCAGGGCCATGGTTTCGGATAGCTGCGTAGGAAGAAACAGGATTTTCTAACAATGTATGACATCGGTCAAAGAGGTCCTGACATCATTACAGTTAAATTCTATCAAATGGATAAAGATTATGGGAATTGGAGTTTTATGATAAGCAGGAGTTGGGGGAATCTTGTAGTGGGGAAGTCCGATCATCGTTTGAGCAACAAAAATATATCTATAAAGACTCAAGGAAACCACTCAGACAAAAAACACACACAATTCATTCATTTTTGCTTTGGTGTATCTTAAGCGGTACGATGGAGTCATTCCACAAAAGCATGCGCGAGAAATAGAACCAAAGAAAACGTCGAAGAGCAGTGTCTATCAACGCATTGCCGCAATATTGGCTTCGTAAGTACTGACCGATCATTAAGATTGAATCAATAAATCCAACAAAAGCAGATCAGAAACACTGAACACATATAAGGAGTTAATAAGACACTGCAATTCATAACAAGGAAAATCACAAACACTGCACTCAATCATACAAATAAAGAGACAGATTAGATGCCATAAAAACAAACAGCATCTAAAGTGATCACAGACGACTACAAATCCTACAATTTAGAACAATGAGAATTATTCCTTTAATATATAAATATTTACAGTACCAGGTGTTTTCAATGACCTTACCGACAAATTGAAAGAGAAGATAGGTTACGTTTAGGGTGACAGACATTATTTAGTTAAGGATGAACATTCTCCCAGGCTCGCCAGAGGTAGATGACATCATCGTCGGAAGACGTCGCAGTACCGACTATTGACTGTACGTGATGTGTATTGAGTGTACTTATAGGCCGTGTAAGCAGATTTTACAATCGTGACCGTTGTTGTCGATTATAGTGCAGTTGGTATTGCTATAAACAGATGATGAGTAACAGAAGCTACGCTGAAACTCGCAAACATGAATATGTTTTAGGATGAGGCGAGGGAGGAAATGGACATGGTCTCGTCGCATCTCGTGGAACGGCACCCCAAAGCAAAGACAATCTACACATACATACGTTTGCGTCCGTCGTAGAATGCTGCGGAGACGGTACCTCCGTTATGGAACGTGAACTGTGCGGACACCGCTCGTTAAGGATGCCGTCGTGAGGTGTGGAGAAATCGTTGTCGGGAGTACACCTTCACTCGTACGACCTGTGCAGGAGTACAAGCCTTAGGCGCGCCGACTTATTGGACACCACGTTGGTACTTTGTATGATGGTTTTCCGGCAGTCTACACAGGATGCTGCGTTCCTCCGATGTACGCCTCTTCACAGGATGAGCGATCTTTAACGGAGACGGCTATTTTCAAACTTGCCACGAATATGACAAGAGTAAAGCCTCATCGCTAATGCGCCGTACGTTGTCACAAACACGGCGGTTCTCGCCATCTATCTGCTAATATTGATGGCTAACACTGTTAGGAGTCCGTACGTTCTCTACGAAAGGCTTAAAGGTGCGTTTATACCTAACAATATCTTAATCATAAGACGCGATTGCAGGGTACCATCTCGGTCCATGTCGGCCGGGAGAGCGACAGCGATATCTGGTTCACAGCATATGGGAAAGTGATATGCCTCCCTCGAACTTCTTGCATAAGATAATGTCTATGGCACGAGCTCACGGTCGAAGTGTCGGTCGACCAGTGGACTAGGCAGGAGGACCTGTTGCTGTGGCCACTCTTGGTCGACCTGGCTTGACGCGCCTGTGACTTCTACCTATCGGGGGCAAAGTTAAGGGTAATTCTGTGTGGTGGCGACGTGGGCCCGTAGTCATTACACGCAGGATATACTGGATGCGAAGACAGGAAAAGGCCTTACAACTAATAATCCAGACCAACCTGCTCGACAGAGTTGCTGTTCG
Source organism: Trachelipus rathkii (assembly GCA_015478945.1). Taxonomy (NCBI): domain Eukaryota; kingdom Metazoa; phylum Arthropoda; class Malacostraca; order Isopoda; family Trachelipodidae; genus Trachelipus; species Trachelipus rathkii. Next base: position 96,858 of record JABUQX010024109.1, read on the forward strand.
TTTGCTACGCTCGATATCAGCCTGTGCACGCTAAGAAATCCGTAGTGCAACTTGTGAGACATACAATTGCAAGACGCTCAATAAATAATATCGTATGCCTGTTAACAGTATTATCATTGTTGTTTTTACCCTTACTTTGTGCTCAACGTGTCGGCGCAACTACGTCCGACTGCAATACACGCCCTTAGGAGTGGCATCGCGTGAGATGGGTTCATTTAAACGAAATGCATGTTGTGACTACATATTACACCCTCTAATCCTCTATCAAGTGTTGTCCGGTAAGGTCTTGAGACAACCTGATATATATTATAAATTATAATATAATATATATATTTATATTATATATATATAATATATATATTATATTATATCATTATTATATATATATATATATATATTATATATAGTATATGTATATAAATATTATATAATATATATAGTAATATATATATAATATAGGATTAATGTTAGAATCCGGTGATTTCAATATTATAATACAGTATATTATATATATTATATATATAATAATATATATATATATCTATACTAATATATAGTATATCACCTATCATATTTATATATATATATTATATATATATATATATATCAGATGCTTCATGGAATTGAGCTTAACGTTAATTTGAAAGGAGCCAATGAATAGTGGAAATATAAATTTATATATATATATAGTATATATAGATATAATATATAATCTATAATAAATATATATAAGTTAGTTACTATATATATATAGTACTATTGATAAATATAAATATTATATATATATAATAAAAGGGAGGTGAGAGAGAAAGAGAGAAATAGAAGAGATAGAGAATAGAGAGGAGAGGAGAGAGAGAGAGAGAGAGAGAGAGAGAGAGAGAGGAGAGAGAGAGAGAGGATCTGAGAGAGAGAGAGCAGAGAGAGAGATGAGAGAGGAGAAGAGAAAGAGAAAGGAGAGAGAGAGAGAGATAGAGGAGATAGAGATAGGGAAAGAGACTTAGCTTTGAAGAGAGAGAGTTTTCACGTAGAAGCACCAATTGTTCCCAAAATTGTAACTGTTGAAAAGAATCACGTCCTTAATCCCCTTAACCTTTAGTAAATCACAAAACATGGTTTTGTTAATTGTTTTATTTCTCTTTTTCTAATTATTAAATATTGATAAATTTTTATTATAATATATATTCATTTTAATATGAAAAAAGGATTTCATGCACTTGTAAATTGAAATTTTGTTTAAAATGGGTTTAGGGTTTAATGTAAAAGCGTTTTTGTAATTATACGAAATTGTTAATGAAAAAGTATCAATCATTAGATTACAACTTATCATCTTTATATTATATAAAACTATATAATATATATATAAATATAGGAGGACAGTATATATATATATATATATATATTAGATGATTATATAATATAATATATTATATAAGTATACTATATAATATATATAATAAATTATATACTAATAAATAAATATTAATATATATAGTAATATAATATAATATTATAATTTAATTTATACTATATCGCATAATATTATATTATATATAATTATATATATAGCTTACTATATATATATATATATATATATGTACATAAATATTATTATCATATACGAGAAGAGCAAGAATAGAGAGACGAGAGAGAGAGAGAGAGAGAGAGAGAGAGCGGAGAAAAGAGATGAAGAGAAGAGAAGAGCGGAGAGAATAGAGAGAGAGAGAGGGAGAATGAGAGAGAGAGAGAGAGAGAGAGAGAGTAGGAGAGAAGACGAGGAAGAAGACGAGAGAGAGAGAGAGAGAGAGAGAGAGAGAGAGAGAAAGCAGGAAGAGAGGCAGAGAGTCATCGAGAAGAACGAAAGAGATAGAGAGAAAAGCTGAGAGAGAGAGCAGAGAGAGAGAGAGAGACGCAAGCACACAGAGAGAGAGAGGTCCTTAAATTACTCAGAAACTCATTTTTTCAATTTGCAGATGTCCGCGTCCTTTTTTCGTATTAATATTACTTGTGCTTATTTTCTTCATAACTTTTTTTTCTTCTTTTCATTCTTTTTTGTTTTCTCAAATTATTTCCAAAGTTTTTTTTTTTTCTGCTTCATGTTTTTCTATTTGAGACATCATACTCGAGTAAACAGATGTCGAAATTCACACATAACATGAATCATAACACAAAAATACAATTTTTTTTAGGCTGGTTGCAACTTTCTTCTAATCTTCTCTTCTCGTCTCTCTACTCAGACGCTCTCTCATCTCTCTCTCTCTACGTCTCCATTCTCTCTCTTAGTCTTCCAATATTCTCTTTCGCTCTTTTCTCTTTCTCTCTCTTCTTTAACCCTCTTCTATTTAGTGGATCATCTTCGATTCTCTCTTCCATCTTCTGGTCCAACATCCCAGATCATCATGAATCGCATACTCCATAGCCTTTCGCCTTACTGCCTGAGCTGCTACCTCGCCGTGTATGATTCAGGTGTTTTGGCAGGCTGGTATAGACATCAAAGCTTTAATTGCACACAACCCACAATTACTTCATGCTGCATCATCTGCTTCGTTGTTAGAACTGTCAGTACAAGGTAAATACAAATCTTCATTCCTGTTATGTTATTTTAAAATTTTTAAAAAATATTCAAAATTGATGTAATTGGAGAGGTTTTATTTTGTTTGTCTTTTGTCGCTTTGCATTTCCTATAAGACGTTAATTTAAGACTTACGCAGCAAGTTTCTTAAAAATAAAAATTAGACTAGATATATATAATTGTTGTTCATATCTCAACTTCAAGATTATTGAATTAAATGAAAAATAAAAGTGAATATTTGATAAAAAATCAAAAAAAATGAATATTTATTAGAAAATATACGAATCTGAAAACTGGCGAATCTTATTCATCTATTCAATTATTATTATTACGATTACTTAAGTATTATTATTCTTTTTATTATTATTTTTATTATTTTGACAATTTTAATTATTATTATTTATTCCATGGGAATATTATTATTAATTTATTATTATTAATTATATTATTATTTATAATTATTTTTATTTAGTCTTATTATATTAATATTTCCATTTCCAGAAGAAGATTTTGCGCAAACATTTGAAGTCATTTTATAGTAACTTGTGCCCTGATTCCGAATATGACCTTCGTTTTCCTAGATTGGCTCTAGTTTGTGAGATACAGGGGGTCACGAAAAATACATTATAACAACAATTTATGTTTAGTGTAACGTATTCATTGACATAATAATACACGAAGATATTATTCAGATTTAATGGATTAGGTAAATAAAATGCTTAGTGAAAACATTCAATTCCAGTAAAATTGAAATACAATTATTGATTACAATCGCTGTCATATATGATTGTCTCTGGTGCAGAATGTGGACAACACGTTGAAAGCTCCAACAATAGTCTGCCATCATGTGTGTATCATGCTCTTCCCTGTAAATCTTCTAACTATCCCTTGGATATTTGGATGAAGTTGTCTTCCACGAACAACGAAAATGTCCTAGATTATCGAAACCAGATCTAAGGTGACTATCTAGAAAGTATGAATCTTGAAGTAGCCTATTAGCTTGCAATGTATTTGAAGATCTGAAAGCATAAAGTCTGTACGAGTTCTAGCTCATAGTTTGGCAAATCTCATGGGTTGCCCAAACAGTTCTGATATACATCCAAGAACAAAACTTATTCCAGGAGATGTTCAATATTACAGTCATGAATTTATGAGAATTGATCACTTGAATGATTTGGCGAATTTGTTGGGGCGCTATAAGATTCAAGCTTTGAGATTGTCTCCAGTACTCAACCTCTGAAAAAGGTCTGCAATATATGAAACTTCCACCATCCTTTGATCTAAGTGGCCTAAGAATTGCATTCATCAGTCCTAGTTTGATGTGATGTGGTGGGAATAATTTTTCGCTAACTGTTCAACGCAGTGGTCTTAAATGATATTTGAAATGCACCTACAGTCATTCATTTTCTTAGCAGGCCATACAATTTTTTCCCAGTGGTCTTCTTAGGCCATACTATTGCACAAGCATATGAAAAGGGTACTTAGTAATATCGCTTTGCTTGCCCAATGTAATATTTGACCATCTTCAAATCAACGATATTAGATCGCACTGGTGTTTCATATACTAAGCTCTGCAAGATCATAACTTTATATTCAGTTATATCCCTTTCAGTTTGGTTGAGTGCGCCAATTGAATCGATGAAGTACTATTTATGCTCAATTGTCATAAACACCTTCAAGCTCTCGTGAACTACCATAACAAATCGGCCAATTATTCTGGTCAGTATTATAGGAAACCCATTTGTAGAAGGAGTCCAGGGATGTCCTACGGTATACTAGGTCTTCTTTTCTTTCATGAAATATGGACAGTACACGTCTCTTGTCCTAAAAGTTATTTTACTTCGGCCTTAGGACAAGTCTTTCTACTATGTCCTGACGATATCTAAAGCTCAGAATCTTTGCTGGAGAAGACTAATCGTACTAATGCATTGATCTCTTCCTGGAGATACAAGTTGCTGATGTGAAGTACTTCTGCATATGCACTACAATACTGCACTGGCACACCAAATCCTGGACATCTCTTCATCAGACAACTGCCTAGGTGGAAGTGTATGAACACTGGGATGGGACGTGTCGAGTTGTACAGGTATTCCTGCTGATTCCAAATCCGATACTCAAAGGTTTACGTTCTTGTAACGATGATACCTTCACATTAACAACCAGGTCAAGTGTGTTCAAGAATGGTTGGGACGATCCGAATGTGGTAGTTCTTTGATTAGTTGCTCCTAGATCGTTGAGAATGCTGAATGATTCGGCTCTCCTCCCCAATCAGTATGAAGGACCCCAACCATCAAGTGTGTGTTAACTGAAACCCTAAATAGATGACCATCAGTATTGGATTAAAGATATAACATCTCGTGAAAGTAGTAAGATATTCAAAAAAGAGTGAAATTGTTTTACTTTTAGAACAGTAGCGAAGCACAAGATTATTGTAGTAAAAATTAAAATTATTAGTATATAATATAATATATTATATTATATATATAGTATAATATTATATATTATATAATATAGGGTGAAAAACTGTTTTAATTATAAATTAAAGTCTGTTAGGCTGCAAGAGCCCCTGGGTAGCTGAGGTTATCATAGATTTTTTTTTTAATCTAGAAATTTGATTTTGGGAAATAATAATGACAAGTCTGTAATTTCGATTCCTCGCCGATCCTTGATTAGATGGCATAAAATATATAAATATATATATATATATAATATATATATGATATATATTATATATATATATATATTATTATATTATATATATAATTATATATAATATTTATACTATTATAATAAATTTATATTAACATCTATATAATAATATATATATATATATATATATTATTATATAAATATAATATAAATATATAATATATAATATTTAATTATATATAGTATTATATTATAAATATAATATATATACTATATATATATATATATATAATATATTATATAATATATATATATATATTATTATATATATTTATATATATATATACTTATAGAAATAATAATATAGTAAATATAGTATATACTAGTATATAATTATCTATATAAATATATATTATATATATATC
>JABUQX010024110.1:0-10000 GCA_015478945.1 Trachelipus rathkii
GAGAGATTATAGACTTACTTCCAAAAATACATAGACGTTGTTTTAATAACATGTAGTGTCACATCCAACAAATTAAATAAACAAAAATACCTAACAGACTAGTGAGTGGACTGTAAAGTCTTTGCCAGTCGGTGTTCTGGAGTCTGTAAGTCTTCTTCTTCTTCTTCTTCTTTTCTTCTTCTTCTTCTTCTTCTGCTGACTAGCTTTCAACAGTTCTTTTTATAAGACTTTCAAACTTTCAATATAAACCCATTTTCAATAAGGTGATCGAAAACTCCCAAACAGCTACAGACCAATTATTTCTTAACCTCAATAGTTATCAAAATTTTGAATTGATACTAACCGAATAGGGTTAGTTGTACAGCCTTTAAAGACCAGCGTTACTCAAGATTCTCACATACTGTTTTTGAAGATATAGATTAATAATTTAACATTAGAATTTTCTATGTGGTTATTTGTAGATAAACCATAAATCTTTTGCGTCATTTTTACTTAAGACTTAAATGGTGTTTGATATAGGTACCTCATTAAAGAATATTAAGCGATTTTGAAAAAGCTTAGAGCTCAAAATATCGATTGAAAACTTTTAAATTGTATTAAAAATTGCTATTTATCGAGCAACGAGTCGTTAATCCAATGGTGACGTGGTCGAATGAGCGAATTGTGGGAACAGTGGTGTAGCTAAAGACCTGTTCTGGGTCGCAGTGCTGTTTTTTATATATGTAAATGATGATAGATGATAATATTTTAAAGCAAAATTTTAAAATCTTGAAACAATAATATTCTAGGGTAAATCGCAACAATGTCAGGTCCGTAATTAAAAGATATGCTCGTAAAATAAATTTACATTGGTGTTTCCTATAATACTTCATATATTTCTTTATTAAATATTATACTATATATATATATATAGTATATATATATATATATATATATATTATATATATATATATTTAATATACAGTAGTATATATATATATATATATATATATATATAATAAATTTAAAAATATATTAGTTGCTCTCTATAAAGAATTAGTTAGAACTCATCTGGAATGGGCAGTATAGTTTGAGAGTCCATACCTTGAAAAGGAAATGTAAAAAATTGAAGAAATTTAGAGAAGGGCAACAAAATTAATCCCGGAATTGAGAGGCAAGTCATTCGAGCAACGACTACAAGAATTAGATATCCATTCTTGGAGACAAGAAGATTGAGAGGGAAATTAACAGAAGTTTATTATTAAATAAATTTAACAATATCGATTACAGACAATTCTTCAGATACGATTTTAATGATGTAATACGAAATAACGTAGACATACTTTCTCATAAACCAATACAGCGAAAAAAAATTTCCTCCTTTGAAATAGTGAACAGCGATAATATCGATTCATCCAAGAATAAGTTAGATATACAACTTTTATCCTATTATCAGACTAGAATTAGTGAACCAGATATTGTAAAATCAAACTTTAACCAGTGAAATTGAACTTGATTTTCACTTTATTAAAATACTATTTTCTTACTTTTTATTCTCCGAAATTTTACTATTCATTAACTTATGTTGTTAACTATCAATTATTTAATAAATTTTGTCATCACAATTAATCTTGCCTGGTCCAATTCCTCATTTACTTCATTCAACCTCTGATATCATATCTTAATTGTTAACTTAAAGTAGGTCATGTTTCTTATAAAACCAAAATTGTTTCTTCATAACTTTCAATTTCAATTTTGTTCAATAGTTTAAATTATTTTTAAAATATTAACTACCTTAATCAGATAAATTGCAACTACTTCCGACACACGAATGATTATCGAGAATTAATACCGACGCCAATTTTTTGTTGGCATTAATCAACAATTACCAGATGCATTGATTGATAGGATTTAACAACAATACAAGCTTAACATTCATATGTAATTAATGAAATGTAATAGCGAGATCTTCGATTTGCTAAGAAACTTTGGATCGATTTTACTGAGTGGAACTCCAGAACAAGGGTTTAAACATGAGTAAACTGTGTCGATCTTTGACCTGTGAGAGCGTCTGTATAATTAAAAAGCAACAATTTACAATTGTATGCAACTACGCATTTACCGAGTGATTATTATTAATACCTATATAATATACTATATATACTATATATAATATAATATATATAATATATATATTATATATATGACTATATTATATTATATAAATTATATATATAATATAAATATATTGTATATATATAATATAATATATATATTATATTATATAGTATATATATATATATATATATATTATAATAAGTAATATATATTAGTATATATATATATATATATATATAGTATTATATATATTATATATATATATATATATATATATATATATAGTAGTAATGGTACAACCTGCGCGATACCACCCTTTTCGATATGAAGGAGTAGAGATATTTGCTTTAAACTTAGAATATAATCTATATATGTGATAAACTGATCACATGTGAGTTTTGGTGACCGTAGGTCACCCCTAAGGGGTGGTCACCCCCGAGGGTGGACGCCGATATTTGGTTTACGCTCTTTTTGCGGGATCTGAAGCGGACCGAAATTAAGCCAACCGGGAGTTAGGCTCGAGTGATTGAGTAATCCGTCGTCGGAGACGAGATACTTCCAGCGCGCGAAAGCGCGCGCATCTGGGCAACATACAGCGATATACAGCATCCATTATTATTATTGATTATTGATTTTATTATTATTATTCGTATTAATATGAGATCACGGAGTGATCTCAATTTCGAGCCGACTGTGGCTCCGACTCCGGCTCCGACTCTGACTCCGACTCCGACTCCGACTCCGGCTCCGACTCCGACTCCTGCTCAGCTTCTGAAGTTTTTTATTATTATTATTATTATTATTATTATTATTATTATTATTATTATTATTATTATTATTTATTATTATTATTATTAATTAATTATTATTATTATTATTAATTTATTATTATTTATATAATTATTATTTTTTTGTTTTTTTTTCCGCCGTGGGTTTGCTTCTTCGCAGCTGCCGGTTCGGGTCATAACTATATATCTATATAAGTTAGAGTTAACGTATCGGGTTAAAATTTTGAGGGGTGTTAGATGGGGAGGTAACTCCTCGTCGTAGACAGGTTACGTCGACGTGGGTCCCGAAGGGGGCCCCCATCCCTTTAAAAATCGAAAGTGTTTTGTAATTGGCTGAAATTGTGATGAGGGATTCGCGTTGAGAATTGTCTAGGAAATAGCTTGGTATGTGAAGTTCACTAAAGGATAAGCTACAAGGCACCAGTGCTGGGACATACTCTATTGGCGAGTTAATTAACATTCGTATAAACAACAATCTTGGTGTGTTTATAAAGGTTATCGAGGTCGTAGAGTCGAATATGTGGGTTATAAGTCCGTGTAGGGTGTCTAGGATCCCATTAGGGGGGTCTCGACTGAAAAAAGAGCACAGAGTGCAAAAACAAAGGAGGAATGAAAAGAAGGATGAGAGAAGAATAAGAAGAAAGAATGAATGAAGGAAATCTGACCAGAGAGTAGGAGTTGACAGCTGCACGGGTGCTGGCTCCGGTGCGGTGCCGAGTTATTAAGTATTTGTGTAATAATACAATATTTGTGTCCTTATATATGTTAATTGGGATCCTGTAGATTTCGAAATAACTAATGGGGTTTTCAGTAACATCAATGAAATAAAAATATAAAATAAATAAATAAATAAATAAATAAAATTTCTTATTTTTTATGTTTATTAACTTAACAAATTTACGTTTTTACATACCCTAAAGCAGTATAAATCACTAAATCAAACACCATCCAACCAGCATTCCAGCCTCCCTCCTGACCATTGTGAATCTATCTGATCTATTGATTAGGTCACATTTCGGAGTAGTATTTTTTGGATAAACATAACATAATATCAAGTTCTTTATACAAAGAGTCAGCAACATTGCTTGAGTAACAAAGTTTTCATAGTAATAAAGCTTCTTAGAATCATCAGAACTATGAATAATAACCCTCAACGACAAAACTACTCAATCTTAAACAGGAATATAACGGTCTAACATTCAACAAGTTTCACGACCTAACAACATAAAGTAACTAAACATACATCCAAAAACGTAACTTATCCACACTTGATCAAGCATGTTTCTAACATAACAATGTTAATTACACTCACATGGTAATATAAACAAAATTTTACTATAGACCTTGTGTATATTATCAATGATAGACTGTGAAAGTATGCTAACGTACAAAGTTTCCTATTAATAGAGCTAACATGAGTCACATGACTAGACTATAATATACTCGACAACCTAACACATCTTAAAGCAAAATACTAATGCTAGCATTAAAAAGATCCAAACTTATCAACGAAAAGTAACTAACACAGATCCCAAGAAACATATTCATTCATACTTTAAGCAACCGTGATCTCCAACATGACAATTTATTTTACATTAACATGTCATTATTTAACAAAAATTTGCATATCTTACCTACCCTCATAATACCTAATGGTAAAGACAAACAAAGTAAATTTTACTCTCTGTAAAGCTAAACTATGAGCATAACGTACTTACACCGACACAAAGATCAAAAGACTAGTGGCTCAGATCATCAAACAACCAGACGAATAGACGACCCGAAGGCCACCAGACCACCACACGACCAGAAAACTAGACATAGGAGGAGCTGAGTACAGTTTTCATTTTTATAACACATAACTTTCATTGAAAAGAGCGTTATATTAATACATAAAAACACATAAATACATAAAAATATAAGTTTATTTTAAATTAATTAATTCACTGATCGAGAACATAAGATTCAAGTTGGGTACGTTCTAATATATTCTCTAAAGATTCACATCCTTTAAAAGGGATGTAAGTGTAAAATGCCTTCCAGCCACACTACCTTTTTCCGGCATATTTTGATTCAGCAGCACTCATTCTCTCATACAGAGAGAAGTAAACTTATCCAAGCTGATAGTGTATTATGCACTCTGTAACTGTATTAGGAAACCACATGTTTGGTATAAGAATATCATAGATTACACCTATGTGCTATATGTTATTATGTCCTCGAGTAATGTCAATCGTTAAGAGTGATGTAATTAGTTTTTTTAATTTTAAAGCAGATTGCTGAAATATTTTCAGATGTTCGGAACTGTGAAACCCTATACATCGTACGCTGAAGGTCTCACAATCGAGGTTATCCATATGTTGCGAACATCAAGGGTTTTATACCGTCACAGATGATGAGTAACGCAGCGTCTATTCTAATTAATGACCTCTCACACTGTCAACCCTCTGATAGTATTTACTACTCATTCGACCATCAGATAACATACCCTTATGCCTCTAGCTCAAGCAGCAGCGATGGTCGATAATGCTTGATGAATCCATCAGCACTAAACGAATAAAAGGTCTATTTATTTGACCCTTTGGCACTGGAACTACAAGCAATGGTATCGGTATCCATCCTGTTGACGATTAAATATAAATGACACACACAGCTGGGAATAACGAAGCTCCTTGTGAAGATATTCCAACAACAGGTGTAGAGATGTGGGGAGATGACATCGTACCGTACAATACGAAAAAATGTCACTAACTGAAGGAAAATCCGTATGCGTAAACCAGCCCATTAATAATGGTATTGAGATCTTTCTTTCGAAGCCAACTCAGAAGAAAGTAACAAGAATACGACGCACGAACGCCACCATCATCAGTTCAAACAGGGTATCTATTCTCGTTTAGAACAAAAACAACAAAACCCAATAACAAATCAACAGGTTCACTAATGGTAATTAGTGTATACAAGGAGATCTAGTATCATCAAAATTGACATGAAATGAGCTTTACTGGGGGAATGTTGGCTGCGGAGCGCTAGTACTCGGAGCGGTCTGTAAGGGGCGGTTTTTTTTTCCCCCGCCCAAAAAACAACACACAAAAATACAAACAAAACAATAATAATAATAATAATAATAATAATAATAATAATAATAATAATAATAATAATAATAATAATAATAATAATAATAATAATAATAATAATAATAATAATCAATGTTCATCACATACATATAGTTTTTACATAGGCTTAAGATCTAAAAACGCTAAATTTTTACATTGAAAACCAATCATTTTCGTCGTTATATCTAATATATTTTTTCACTTCATCGATACCATCATTGAGTACATATGTTAAAAGTTCACATTCAGACACTAAAATATGTTTACTCGATAGATCATTGTGGTAAGCACTTTCGTTCCATTGTTTTCTAAATAGATAGACGAGTTTCTGTACATCTATAGAATTTAAGAAGCGTTCAATGATAGTCTCAGAATCATCAACCAGCGTTTTCTTGAATGAACAATATTCCTGATACAACATGTAATGCGCAACAGTTACATAATTAGACAGCATTTCCGATTTCTTAGTTTGCGTTATTACCATCCTACAAACCTCCGACAGATATTTTAACGGTTTTAATCCAGAAATATAGATTCTACGAGCCGTAGGTTTAAATACGCCTGTGTCATTACACATCTTCCATACTCGAACCTCCAGTCGATGTTGTGAAATTATACCCTTAGAAAAAGAGATAGTAAGATGACTAACTTTATGACATCCTCTTCTAGCAATAATCGTTTCCGGTGATTCTACTAAAACGTTGGTAGAGTCAGAGTAACTCCTTAACCCATTCTGCTAGCGTGACGACATATACGAGTATGTTCCATCACTGTACTCATAAAAAATAGCGTTTGTTTACTGACGGTAATACAGATTGATTATACACGTGAAAAAATCAGAACCATAGGGGTTTCTTTATATAAGATTGAAACCCACTCCTGGGATTTGATTAACCCATTGTATAATCTTTGTCATAGGGGATATTGTTAAGCAACGCTGCATTTGTTCACGTTAATGAACAAATAGAACACTTTTTAACGGAGCAACACCCTCCTCACTGCTTTTCAAGCCACAACGATATGACGTTAAAACCAAAAGCATCAAGAGAAAAGATATTATAGAAATTAAGAGATACAAACACAGCCTAACAGGAAGGTTAAACCTGTTTTTGTTTTTTTTGTTTTTTCCATAGGTTGTACGCATTCACTTTTAGCCTCGCCTCCGTTCGTTTTTGTTTTGTATTCTGTTTCATTCAACGCTAATCACATAGGGCAACTAATAAATGCTAATTGACTAAGAACATAGCATAGCTAACTTACGAATAACAGTTTTCATTAACAAAGCTCATTACTCATCTACGGTAAATAACTAACACCATTCTTAAAACTCAATCTACCCCGATCCCTTTTCGAAACATTACGCAATACCTTCAAATCCTGAGGCTCACCCTGCATACTTATCATTAGGGATGCCTTTATCTTTATACAAAAGCTCTCCCGAATGCGCTCACGCATCAACATAATCTCATTCTTTATGGTACATAACGAACAATTTTTCAGTCGGACGGACCTCCCTGACTCGGAATATCCCAATGAGAGATGTATGTATGAATTTCTACGATGAGTCCTCACTACGGGAGATCACCCGGCAGAGAGGCGTGAAGAACCCATTATCTTGACAAAACTCATCAATTTCTCTAACAAATCAGTGTTATTCTTCACATTGTCGTAGTAATATTTTAACATATACGTATCTAACTTAGCGAATAAACAGTTTCATTAAACAGAGTATCTAAAAACAACACATTACCTTTCCGAGAGAAAACCCAGGGAGGATCCCCTTGATAAGGGTGTGAATCCTGCGAAGGGGATCACCCCCGAAGGGTGTATAGCGGGCATTACCCTCCAAGGAGGGTAAGGTCCTCAGCCGCTTTTATGTTATAAACATAAAAGAATAAGAAATTTTATTTATTATTTATTTATTTATTTTATTTAATTGATGGTTCTGAAACCATTATTTTCGAAATCTACAGACCGACAATAACTATATAAGAGGACCCATCATTGTATCATTAGCAATAATATTTAGAACTCGGCACCGCACGACGCCAGCAACCGATGCTCGTGTCCAACTCAATACTCCTCTGAGTCAGATTCCTTCTTCTTTTTCCTTCTTTATTCTTCTCTCATTCCTTCTTTCATTCCTCCTTTGTTTTTGCACTCTGTGCTCTTTTTTCAGTCGAGACCCCTAATGGGGGGTCCTAGGACACCCTATACGGACTTATTACCATCATATTGAACTCTAGCGACCTCGATAACCCTTTAACACCAGATTGTTGTTATAAGGCGAATAGTTTTATTAACTCGGCACCGCATGGCTCAGCACCGGTGCCTGGAGCCAACTCCTCAAGATTCACATATCCAAGTATTTCTAGAAAATTCAACTCGGAATTTCTCCTCACCAAATTTCCAGCCAACTTACCAAACACTTCGATATTTTAATGGGGGTGGGGGCCCCGTTCGGGACCCACAGGGAACGTAACCTTGTCTACGAGAGGTTACCATCCGCCCATCTAACATCCTCCAGCATTTTAACCCGATACGATAAGCTTCAACTATATATTATTATCATTATTGGGACTCAGAACGGAGTGCGAAGAAGCAACCACGGCGGAAAAAATAACAAAAAAAATATAATAATAAATAATTAATAATATAAATAATAATAATAATAATAATAGATAATTAATAATAATAATAATAATAAAATAATAATAATATAATAAAAAACATCAGAAGCTTGAGCATCGATCGGCGTCCGGAGCCGGAGTTCGGAGTCCGGAGGCGGAGTCAGAGTCGGAGCCGGAGTCGGAGCCACAGTCGCTCGAATTGAGTATCACTCCCGTGATCTCAATTCTTCGAAACTAATAATATAATAATAATAATAATGGGGATGTGTATTGTGTATTGTGCGCGTGCGCGCCTCTCGCGCGCTGACGTAATCTCGTCTCCGACGAGATTACGTCATCACACTCGAGCCTAACTCCCGTTAGGCTTAATTTCGGTCGCTCAGATCCCGCAAAAAGAGCGTAAACCAAATATCGGCGTCCACCTGGGGGTGACAACGCCCTTAGGGGTGACCTACGGTCCACGCAAAACTCACGAATGTGATCAGTTTATCAGCATATTATAGATTGATATTCTAAGTTTAAAGGTAGGGTTGGCAGTAGCCAAACCGGTATTTTGGGCACCGGCCACCGACCGTCACTCAGCTGTAGGCAGCGCCGAGGCACCGCACCGGCACCATGAGTTTTTGACTTGCGACGCCGCAAATCAGCACCGCAAACGATCTCCATGGTTTGGGCGCAGCGCAGCGCACAGCAGTTTGCGCACCACGGCACCGCACCGCACCGCAACTTCTTACATAAGCCAGCCACTGTGAACTGGTACATACGTTAGTGTTCGGTTAAGGAATAGAGAAGGAAAAGAAAGATATTCCGATATTTTATTCACTCTATTTATTTAATTCTTTACAACATATAATTATCTCCATATATATTATTTTATAAATATATATATATATAAATATATATATATTAAATATATGTATAATATATATAGTATATATATAATATATAATATATATATATATTATTTATAGTATATATATATTATATAATATTTATAGTATATATATAATATATATTATATATATATATATATATATATGTATATATATATATTATATATAAGTATTATAGTTATATATATATATATATATATATATATTATATATATATATATATATATATATATATTTATATATATTATATATATATCTTATATATATATATAGTATATATATATATTATATATATTATATAATATATATATTTACTTATATATTATATATATATATATAATATATATCTATATATCTATATATATATAATTTAGATTTCTATTCATATATATTAATTTTTAAACACTTTTCGAATTAAGTCTTGTTCTTCGATCGGTTATTAGATCGCCGGCTTTTGAGAATAGTCTTTCATTTTCAAC
>JABUQX010024110.1:17500-25000 GCA_015478945.1 Trachelipus rathkii
TTTTTGGAATAGCGTAAAATCTGGAGAGGGTGGGGAGGTATGCTTTAAATTTTGAGGCAAGTTCTTTTTGGTTGGAAAATTTTGAAGTAAGAGGTTGTTGAAAGATTGTTGGGAGATTTTGAGGGGGTTAGTGTTTATGGCAATGTAAGTGGATGTATCGTTAAGTAGGTTATATGATTTGTTTAGGTAGTCGGTGGTGTTCATAAGAACTATGTTATCCCTTTTATCGGAACGTGAAAT
The DNA here is from genome assembly GCA_015478945.1 of Trachelipus rathkii. NCBI lineage: Eukaryota > Metazoa > Arthropoda > Malacostraca > Isopoda > Trachelipodidae > Trachelipus > Trachelipus rathkii. Next base: position 17,741 of record JABUQX010024110.1, read on the forward strand.
TGTTATATTTTGGTTTAGTTTTAATTTAGTTAGAGCCAGGAAGAATCTTGAAAGGAACCCGGTTTTGTTTAAGTAATCCTTCTGTAGTTTCAATATAATACTGAAGCTACAGAAGGATTACTTATAGATAGAGGGTCAGGTGAACTGGAAAGCACAGAACAGTTTATAAGCCTTTTGGCTTTTGACTCGACCCTGTTAAAAAGCCGGGTGAAACCAGAGCCCCCCCCCAGATATGAGAACAGTACTCCATACAAGGGTGAATGAGACCCTTGTATAGCTGGAGTAAATGAGAAGAGGAAAAAAAGTCTCGTAGTATAAACAGAACCCCCAGTTTCTTTGAGGCCACCCTAGCAACCATTGTGATGTGAGGTTTCCAAGACATTTTTTTGTTTATGTTAAGGCCAAGAATGTTTATATTGTCAACAGGAGAGACGAGAGAACCGTCTAAAGATATAGGAAAGTTAGAATGTGTTTTAGAGAGGGAGATTTGTAGAAGTTGAGTTTTTAAAGAGTTGAATTTCACAAGGTTAAGACGACCCCAATCGGAAATTCTATTCAGATCAGCGAGAATAGAATCGGAAAGGTTAAGACGAGAGGCAATTCTAGAAGTAAAAGAAGGAGCAGAATTGAAATGAGTTGAAGAATGAAGGATCGAGTCATCGGCATATGAGTGGATAGAGTTAGATGTGCAGGTGAGAAGATCATTAATGAAAAGTAAGAATAAAGTAGGAGATAAGACCGAATCCTGAGGAACACGACTATTGACAGAAAAAGAAGAAGAAGTCGCTCCATCAATCACAGCCGATATTGAGCGACTTGAAAGAAAGCTAGACATAAGCAAACAAAGAGAAGGAGGAAAGCCAAAGGAGGGGAGCTTGGAGAGCAATGACGCGTGCCATACCCGGTCAAATGCTTTGGATATGTCAAGCGCCACCACGCAAGTCTCCCCTTAGTTCCTAAGAGCGGAAAACCATAAATCGGTTAAATAGAAAAGTATATCGCCAGTAGACCTTGAACGCCGAAAACCGTACTGGCGATAGGAAAGAAGAGAATGAGATTCCAGATGGTCTAAGAAGTGAAAGTTAAGAAGGGTTTCAAAGATCTTAGATAGAATACAAGTTAGAGCTATAGGATGATAGTTAGAAGAATCAGAGCGGCTTCCTTTTTTCGGAATAGGTTGGACATGTGCGTGCTTCCAACACTGTGGGAAAGTGCTAGTATTGAGACATAGAGAGTATAGTTGAACGAGGGGCGGGGGTCAGCACGTAAGCACATTCCCTCAAAACTCGGGGAGGAATGCCATCCGGGTCACCCGCCTTCCTAACGTTCATAGATCTCAGGAGCCCATGCACCCGATCAAATGTAATCACAGGCAAATACATAGGACACCTGAGAGGAGAAGGAGGAGGAGGAGGAATGCCAGAATCGTCCAGGATTGAATAAGAGGAAAATAGGAGGCCGAAGAGATTGGCCTTTTCAGTTGGAGAGTTAGCAACAGAGCCATCAGATCGAATAAGACTAGGAAAGCCAGATTTACAGAAGTTGTTAGAGATGTTTTTTTTGCAAGAGGCGAGAAAGATTTGTCGGTAGGAGAACCAAGGAGGGTAGCGCACTTTCGTTTGATGAAAGTCCGCTTCGCTCGTCGAAGAGTATCCCTGCAACGATTTCTAGCTGAGAGAAAATTAGCAAGAGTGATAGGAGAACGAGAATTTTTCCACTCCCATATGCGCTGTCTCTAGCCTGAATGGCCAGAGAACAAGCACGATCGAACCATGGATTATGAGGAAGATTTGGTCAGAAATTCAGACTTTGCTCGCCGTCAACGATTACAGCTCCACCTTACGAGCAGACGTCGGAGCGTCATCAGAGTCAAAGCAGTCATTCCAATTATAGTTAGCGTAGAAGCGACGCAAAGCCCCCCAATAGGCCCGATCAAAGTGCCAGAAAAAACGAATAGGGCAGGATGGAGCTGTTGTAGAGAAAGTGTTAAAATTAAGAGATATAAGGTTGTGGTCAGACTTACCAATAGGAGCGAAGGTGGTGTATTTATAGAGAGAAGGACTAGTGGTGAAACATAGATCGTGTGTTCAGAATGGGTGGACGATCCGGAATGTGTGTAGGCTCTTTAATTAGTTGCTCCAGTCGTTGGGAATGCTGAATGATTCGGCCTCCTCCCCACCTAAATCAGTATGAGGACCCCAACCATTCAGTGTTGTGTACATTGAAAATCCCCTAAATAGAGGACCTCAGTATTTGGATGAGAAGATATATACGGTATATATATATATATATATATATATATATATATATATATATATATATATATATATATATATATATATATATATATATATATATATATATATATATATATATATTATATATATATATATATATATATATATATATATATATATATATATATATATATATATATATATATATATATATATATATATATATATATATATATATATAATATAATAACAATAATATATCTTTAATAATAATAAAAATAAAAAATATATATATAAATATATTTATATATATATATATATATATATATATATATATACATAGACACATCCATATATATATACGGTATATATATATATATATATATATATATATATATATATATATATATATATATATATATATATATATATATATGAGAGTGTAGCGCACCTCTCTCATTTAGCGCACCTCCGCACCTCAAGAAAACGTAGTCCGCTAGCGCTCCTCCGCACTTATTCAGACCATCAAACCTCCGATATTGCAAGTCCGCACGTCCGCACGTCTCCCGCCAATGTGCGACTTCACAAAAGATTTTATAATAAATACTAAATAGGATATATCCTTACAAAAATTTATTTATAATATTATATGAAAAATTGAATGAATATTTACAAAATCTCAAGATTTTCCACTTCCTCCTTAATGTCGTCTTCAAAGGACAAGAGATCCATATTACCTTTCAAAAAGATTAGGTGCTCAAAATTAAAAGCAGTTAAGGCTGACCTCTTTGCCCTCAAAATATCCCCACCAATACTAAATATTCGCTCTACAGCCGCAGAACTAGGGAGAGGTGTATTATATTTTATGAACAAGTTCAACAAATTCTGCCTATGCTGAAAGGAAAAGATGTCCTTGGTGAGAGGAGTGCTGGTGTTAGTTCACTTCCAGCAGTCCATTGCTAATTTAAGGTCCTCACCTAAATCATTCTGCCTCCCTTCTGAAATATTTTGACCACCCTGTCCACCCATAAAAAGGTCTATTTCGTCCAAGACTTTAGTAGAATCCATGAAAGCCTCGACTCCTGCAGAGTCGATGCTAATGCTACGTATCAGCTCGGTAGCTATATATATATATATATATATATATATATATATATATATATATATATATATATATATATATATATATATATATATATATATATATATATATATATATATATATATATATATATATCAGAGGTGGGCACCCCGCTCATTTAAGGGTAGTCCGCTAGCGCACCTCCGCACCTCGAGAAAACGTAGTCCGCTAGCGCTCCTCCGCACCTATTCAGACCATCAAACCTCCGCTATCGCAAGTCCGCACGTCCGCACGTCCGCACGTCTTCCACTAATAATGTGCGACTTCACAAAAGTTTTTAATATTAAATACTAAATAGTATATATATCCTTACAAAAGATTTATTTATAATATTATATGAAAAATTGAATGAATATTTACAAAATCTCAAGATTTTCCTCTTCCTCCTCAATGTCTTCTTCAAAGGACAAGAGATCCATATTACCTTTCACAAAGATTAGCTGCTCAAAATTAAAAGCAGTTAAGGCTGACCTCTTTGCCCTCAAAATATCCCCACCGATACTAAATATTCGCTCTACAGCAGCAGAACTAGGGAGAGGTGTATTATATTTTATGAACAAGTTCAACAAATTCTGCCTATGCTGAAAGGGAAAGATGTCCTTGGTGAGAGGAGTGCTGATGTTAGTTCGCTTCCAGCAGTCCATTGCTAATTTAAGGTCATCACCTAAATCATTCTGCCTCCCTTCTGAAATATTTTGACCACCTTGTCCACCCATAAGAAGGTCTATTTCGTTCAAGACTTTAGTAGAATCCATGAAAGCCTCGACGCCTGCAGAGTCGATGCTAATGCTACGTATCAGCTAGTATATATATATATATATATATATATATATATATATATATATATATATATATATATATATATATATATATATATATATATATATAATATATATATATATATATATATATATATGGGTTTTACACAGAATTGATTTAGATATTGCCTAGTTATTATAGTAATAATATAATTAATTAAAGTTATAGATAAGGGTAATAGCCATTCAGTCTATAAAATCAATTTAAATGTTATTTATTATATATGGTACCATTAAGGAGGTTGAGATTGGTTTTGGAAGTTTAATTATTAAAAAACAATAAGTCTTAGACTAAAAGTATAATTAGTTATAAACTTAAAATAAAAATTATATTTCTTTATTCTAACCAATAAGAATTCTTAATAAGTAAACTATACTTTCATTTTTCAAAAAGGTGCGGAACAAAAGAGCGGAAACCTTTTTTGATCCGCACGTGCAAGTCCGCTAATTTCCTGACGACTCCGCACCTCCGCTAGTCCGCACCTATTCTGGTAGTCCGCTCGGAGCGGACTAGCGGACTAGCGGACTAAAGAGCGGAAGTGCCCACCTCTGTTTCCATATAATATATATATATATATATATATATATATATATATATATATATATATATATATATATATATATATATATATATATATATATATATATATATATATTGTTTTACACAGAATTGATTTAGATATTGCCTAGTTATTATAGTAATAATATAATTAATTAAAGTTATAGATGAGGGTAAATGAGGGTAATAGCCATTCAGTCTATAAAATCAATTTAAATGTTATTTATTATATATGGTACCTTTAAGGAGGTTGAGATTATTTTTGGAAGTTTAATTATTAAAAAACAATAAGTCTTAGACTAAAAGTATAATTAGTTATAAACTTAAGATAAAAATTATATTTCTTTATTATAACCAATAAGAATTCTTAATAAGTAAACTATATTTTCATTTTTTAAAAAGGTGCGGAACAAAAGAGCGGAAACTTTTTTTGATCCGCACGTGCAAGTCCGCTAATTTCCTGACGACTCCGCACCTCCGCTAGTCCGCACCTATTCTGGTAGTCCGCTCGGAGCGGACTAGCGGACTAGCGGACTAGCGGACTAAAGAGCGGAAGCGCCCACCTCTGATATATATATATATATATATATATATATATATATATATATATATATATATATAATAAAATATATATATATATATATATATATATATATATATATATATATATATATATATATATATATATATATATAATATATATATATATATATATATATATATATATAGATATATATATATATCACTACTCTATATATATATATATATATATATATATATATATATATATATATATATTTATATATATATATATATATATATATATATATATATATATATATATATATATATATATATATATATATTATACCAATTAAAGAGAAGAAAATGATCTAACATTGATAGCAATTTCAAAATACAAAAAGATATCATTTTAATTAATTAAGAAGTGTTTCATCTTGATCTTTTAACAGCAAAATGATTGACAACTTCCTCCGTGTACATTGTGTAGCTATGAACACTCATTAATGCCAGTTCTGTCAGGCTTTCATCTCCTGTAGAGTTAAAAAGTATGTTTTGAACCATTTCAAAGTAGAGGAAAATCTTTTTGAAGTGCACGTTTTGAGTGAGATAAATGCTAAAATCCTTAACAATCCAAATTTGGCCGTACAGATCAAATTTATTTACAAAATTCGCAAAATATTTGATAGGTAGCGATGGAATGAGTGACTTTACAACGATAAGTATCGATCTACGGCTCAGAACTTGCTCTCTAACTGGTTTGAAAGATCATTAAGAAAAGAAATTGTAATTGCCCTATGTCTTTTCATTTCATTGATTCTCAAATGAGGAATTCTCCTTTCTTCATTGACAGAAAGCAAAAGTTTTGTTGCAACTTTCAAACTGTTTGAAAATGTTTGATCGCTTTGCATGGAAATCTTTCAAAACAAACATCACGTTTTGAAAATGATAAAGAGCATTTGCTGTCACTAAATATGGAGTCCGTAACGTAGTACATAATGGAACAGTGAAGAAAAATACGGTTGAAGTAATTAATAAATTGATAAAAAATTTGCTTTTGAGTACAGATTTCAAAAGATCTGAGTTTTTTCAAGAAGGTTTTATATCTTGAGTTTTTCAAGCTCCTCTACAGCTTCAAAAAATGTTTTGAAATTTTTTCGACCGTAACAATCCATCGTAACTCTCCACCAACCTTGTTTCGTCCAATCGTGTGAGTTTTGTTCATTTTGTGCAAAGGAAAATCTTTTCTATTCTTTTCTAGTAAAATAGTAGTCCTCCTTGGCAATCTAAAATAGCACATAGTTGCATTCGTTGTGCCATTAAGTTTCTATGCGTCGTATACTTCACATTCATGCGAGCAGCAATAAACATATAGAGCCACTGAATATTTTCAACAGCTTAAACAACTCTAAAACACTTTTTTCATTGCTTCCCAAACATCATATTATTGTCCAGTCAGAGTGCCACTATTTATTGCAGTTGGCACTATTGTCTCCGCTAGAGATTCTCCTTTAATGCTTTCAACGGCCACTTAACCTAAGAAATCTTCGCGGACTACAAATATGTTTCCTCATTTCTATTAATATATTCACTTAATTTACTTTGAATTATTATTATTATTATTATTATTATTATTATTATTATTATTATTATTATTATTATTATTATTATTATTATTATTATTATTATTATTATTATTATTATTATTTTATTATTATTATTATTATTATTATTATTATTATTATTATTATTATTATTATTATTATTATTATTATTATTATTATTATTATTATTTTATTATTATTATTATTATTATTATTATTATTATTATTATTATTATTATTATTATTATTATTATTAAGAGACTCAAGCCATCAAAAAGTTTGATCGCTTAAATAACTTCGGCCTTTTATAAATATATATATATATATATATATATATATATATATATATATATATATATATATATATATATATATATAT
>JABUQX010024111.1:0-5000 GCA_015478945.1 Trachelipus rathkii
ATACAGGCCTGCGGGCGCACGCGCGCGGCGGTTTCGCGAGGGGCTGATCTGCGGACGCGGACTCTGGAAACGTTTGCGGTCACTGTCTCAAATGTGTAGCTCTTTAGATATATATTCTGCTATGCTATAAGTGTTAGAAAAATACTAACTCATAGTAGGAAGCATTCTAGCAGATTGTAATATACACCAATCGATTCCTCATACCTTATAACCTAGGGGTAGACACCCTATTAGGGCTATTCGGGGCTCAGGGGAGGCTAGAAAAGGCTTGAAAAAAGTGGCACTCAGTTGGCACTATGTGGCACTCACTTGGCACTATGTGGCACTCACTTGGCACTCATTGGCACTCACTTGGCACTCATTGGCACTCATTGGCACTCACTTGGCACTCACCTGGCACTCACCAGGCACTCATAGAATACTCATAGAACACTAATAGAACATCACTAGATACTCCTTACGGTGATTGGAGACCACCAAAGCTGTACCATCAATATAGGCACCATCAAAGATGAACCGCTAAAGATGACGTCATCAAAGATGAGTCATCAATAATGCCGAGTCATAAAAATTGAGCCATCAAAGTTGTAGGGGACACGTGTAGGCTAGGTATAGGTGTACGCTAGGTGAAGGCTGGGTGGAGTCTAGGTGTAGGTGTAGGTGTAGGCTATGTGAAGGCTGGGTGGCGGCTAGGTGTAGGTGTAGGCTAGGTTAGGTTAGGTTAGGTTAGGTGGAGGCTGGGTGTAGGCTAGGTGTGGGCAAAAATTAGCGTGGGCCAAAAATGACCCATGGTATATGCCAAGGTCAAGGCCGAAATATCATGGTCAAACAAGGTAAAGACATCAAAAAATAGGGCTAAGCCCAAATGAAGATCAAAAATTACTGTGGGCAAAATTGACCATGGTCGAAAAAATTAGGGGGCGCAAAATAGGGGGGCATGTACAACGGTTGCTGACGCAAACGTTTGGACAACCTTTCTTCGAAGGGTTGCAAAATTAGGGTTCCGAAAAAAATTAGGGATGCCAAAAATTAGGGTCAAAAAATTAGGGCTGCCAAAAATTAGGTTGCCAAAAAATTAGGGTTGCTGAAAATGTGGGCCAAAAATGACCCATCTGGAAGACGGAAGGGTTGGTCGAAAAAAAGGTAAAGTCCCAAAAAGGTAAAGGCCCAAAAAGGTCAAGGGCAGGTAAAAATTTGGGACTCGAAAAAGGTCAAGCCCCAAAAAAAGGTTAAAAAGGTCAAAAAAGGTCAAATTTGGGCTCAAAAAGGTCAAGGTCAAAAAGGTCAAGGCCAAAAGGTCAAGGTCAGTCAAAGGTCAGTAGGTGGTCACAAGGTCATTTGCAACAAACCCCTTCCTACTACTAATGTGGATAATGAGCGCAAAGGGAGAACCATTGAGTACTGGAGTGTCATGGATGTACTCTAAGACTCCAAATATGCCCAATGGTGAGTATCTTATCGTTTCAGGAGCGCTACTTCCTTCATATATATATATATATATATATATATATATATATATATATATATATATATATATATATATATATATATATATATATATATATATATATATATATATATATATATATATATATATATATATATATATATATATATATATATATATAGTATATATAAATGTTAAAAGTGGTGCGTGGTGGAGCAATTTTAAAAGCGGTGCGGTGCACCTATGGCTCGCCTTTGGTGGGGTGCGTGGTGTGCATGGCAAAAGAGATGGGCCGATGCGGTGCGGTGCGGTGCGGTGTGCGGGGTAATGCACGACCTCCTGATGCGATGCGGTTCTGTGGGGAAAATTCCGGTACTGAAAACACTAATATATATATATATATATATATATATATATATATATATATATATATATATATATATATATATATATATATATATATATATATATAGCATTATGTTATTATTATTATTATATATTATTATATTATTATTATTATTATTACATACACATTATTATTATTATTACATATTATTATATTATTATTATTATTATTATTATTATTATTATATATATTATTATATTATTATATTGTTATTATACATATATATATATATATATGTTATTATTATATATATATTATTATATTATATATATATAATATATTATTATTATTATTATTATATATATTATTATTATATAATGTTATATATATTATTATTATTATTATTATTATATTATATTATATATATATATATATATATATATATATATTATTATTATATATATATTATTATATATATATATATTATATATTATATACATATATATATTATTATTATTATATATACATAATAATAATCAATCAATCACATCATCATCATCATCATCATCATCATCATCAATGACATCATCCCCCACTCTCTCTCTTCCTCAGACTGGGGTGTGCGTCAGCAGGTAATGAATTGGAAACAAAATATTAGTGAAGAATACACACAAGTCGAAAAGAAAGCCCGCCTTACTGCCCCTTTATACCCTTAAGTGAGACCATCGCAGTCAGAAAAATCCACCCATGAGCTTCAACCGCGACAGATCCTCACTATGGCATATCGTCAATACCGGGGTTTTATCCCTTTGCCCAGGCTTAGGTCACAGATTCCTCTAGTGCCTGTAATTGGCCTGCCTTCTTTGTGTTGATATTTTTACACTCCTTTTCCAGACAATATCTTACAGATACCACCTTATATTCACATATCATATACACATACTTATATTCACAATCCTCTTCTAGACAACATCTTACAGGTATCCCTATCCCTTATATCCTTATTTGTGAGGGAGAAAGAATTACACACAGCGTACGTTCTGCTCGTCGTAGAAGGCGACTAAATGGACAGTGGTAGTCGGTTGGAAGCCCACTATCACTTAACTTTTTCCAGGAATGATAATGCGTGCCTCGGAGAATGTCGTGATCGCCGTAAGCGACCTTTTATCTTTCGGCAAAAATGTATGAATTGTATGGGGACATGGAATGTCAGAGGAATAAAAAATGAGTAGAAGAGGAGAGAGGTGATGGGTGTATTAAGAAATGGTAAATTTTATTTGCTCCCTGTGACAGAAACAAAGATGAAATTAAACTGTGAAAATGAGTGGTGTGGTGTGAAATGTGTATGTGCTTGTGTGGAAAGGAATGAGAGGGGGAGAGAAGGAGTTGCAATTCTGAATTAGTGACCTATGGTACAGAGCTATGGTAGATTTTGTTTGTGTGATTACTAGAATTCTAATGGTTAAATTGAAGTTTGAAATGGTCAAGGTATGTCTGGTTGTGACATATGATCCATCTGAGGTTAATGTTGAAGAGAGTGTTATTTTCTGGGATAATCTGAATGATGTTTTGGATGGGGTGAGTAAGAGCTTCAGATTGATTGTATTGGGTCACCTAAATGGTTGGATAGGTGATCAAAAATGGATGGTGTAACAGTTAGCTTTGGGGTGTCGGGAGAAAATGAAAATGGTAGGAAGGTTATTGATTTCTGTGAGGAAAAAGGTATGTGTGTAAGTAACACTTTCGTTAAACACAAGAGTTTTTATAAGTATACTAGAGTTGGTGTAGGTAGAGATGGTATGGAAGTGAAAAGTATTATTGTTTTTGTGTTGGTGATGAAAGAGATGTTGAAGTTTGTGTTGGATATTAAATCAGTGAGGGGATTAGGAATGGGATTATCAGATCATTATATTGTCTTATGTAAATAATACCCTTATAAAAGGGTAAAGGGGATAAGGGTAACTGTAAGAATTATAGGGGGATTAGTTTATTGAATGTTATAGGAGAAATACTTGCTAGTATTTTGGTCGAAAGAGTGAGTCGATTGAATGATGGACTGATTGGTGAAGAGCAAGGTGCGCTTAGAAGTGGTAGAGTATGTGTGGATCAAATCTTTACATTGAAACAAATGATTGAGAAAATTAGAGAGAAGAATAAGAAATTTTATTCAGGTTTTATGGATTTGCAGCAGGCGTATGACAGGATTAATAGGGAAGCTCTATGAAAGGTGTTAGTGATACACGGTGTTGGTGGTAGGGTTCTGAATGGAATCAAAATTATGAATGAAGATAGTTAAACGTGTATATGAAACAATGGAGTTGAAAGTGATTATTTCCTTGATTATTCAATTTTTACATGGATGGGGTTATGAGAGAATTAGAGGTGGATGGGGCAGGGAGAGGTGTTAGAATGATGGAGAATGGAGGAGAGTTTAGAGTTCTCTACCTATTATATGCAGATGATTTGGTTTTGTGTGGTGAATCTGAAGAGATTTTGAGAGGATTGGTAGATGGATTTGGCAGGAGAGGTTTGAAAGTAAACGTTGATAAGAATAAGGTTATGGCTGTGAGTGAGGACAGTCCTCGGTGTGAAGTTATGTTGGATAGCGAGCAGCTGGAACAATTGTCTGAGTTTAAATATTTAGGATATATGCTGCATGAAAAGGGAACGGATGATACAGTTGTGTGGTGTGAAGAAAAGAGTAAATGAGAGAATAAATGAAAGTACATTGAGATGGTTTGTTCATGTCGAAAGGATGGATGATAATCGGTTGGTTAAGCGGATAAATAGTTGCGAGTGTGCTGGAAATAGAACGGCTGTTAGACCGAAGAAAAAATGGTTCGAGTCAGGAAAGGAATGTCCGAAGGAGAGGAATGAGAATTTGGCAAAGGAGAGAAGAAAGGTGCATAATAGGAATGAATGGAGGGATTTTGTGATTGGGTATGGTTGTGGCCCACCTGGGCCAAGGGATAAACCGTACATTGACGAGATACCGCAGTGAAGGTCCGTCGAGGTCCCCTGAAGCCCTAGGGTAGATTTTCCGACTGCGACGTGTTCTCGCTTTGATGCTTGGATGTATAAAGGTTGCGGTAAGGCTGAGCTTTCTTTTCGACTTGCGTCATATTCTTCTACTATTTTTCTGTTTCAAGGCACATATGAAGCAACCTTACCCATCTTGGGAAGGAGTGTGATATATATATATATATA